>CAXIWQ010000406.1:0-55446 GCA_964036275.1 Litoditis marina | reverse complement strand
TTCGAGCCAGACGGTCCGTGACTATGCAGAATCTAAAAAAGGGAAAAACCCTTGACACTAATTAAATTTGAACTCTGTAAAAAAATTAGGAACTAAACCAAAGTCTGGTCAAGCCTCACTTTTCAGTGAGTTTTCATAGAAAATAACATGAGGCTCTACCTTTCTTCGTTCCGGATAGGTACAGAAGGTGTTGTATAATCATTACACAACCTCTTTTCCCTCCCAACTGTTTCATAAGGTGTTGTATAATCATTATACAAACCTCTTCTCGTTCCGAACTGTTTCAGAAGGTGTTGTATAATCATTATACAAACCTCTTCTCGTTTCGAACTGTTTCAGAAGGTGTTGTATAATCATTATACAAACCTCTTCTCGTTCCGAACTGTTTCAGAAGGTGTTGTATAATTATTATACAAACCTCTTTTCCCTCCCAACTGTTTCAGAAGGTGTTGTATAATCATTATACAAACCTCTTCTCGTTCCGAACTGTTCCAGAAGGTGTTGTATAATCATTATACAAACCTCTTCTCGTTCCGAACTGTTTCAGAAGGTGTTGTATAATCATTATACAAACCTCTTCTCGTTCCGAATAGGTACAGAAGGTGTTGTATAATCATTATACAACCCTCTTCTCGTTCCGAACTGTTTCAGAAGGTGTTGTATAATCATTATACAAACCTCTTCTCGTTCCGAATAGGCACAGAAGGTGTTGTATAATCATTATACAAACCTCTTCTCGTTCCGAATAGGCACAGAAGGTGTTGTATAATCATTATACAAACCTCTTCTCGTTCCGAACTGTTTCAGAAAGTGTTGTATAATCATATACAAACCTCTTCTCGTTCCGAACTGTTTCAGAGGTGTTGTATAATCATTATACAAACCTCTTCTCGTTCCGAATAGGTACAGAAGGTGTTGTATAATCATTATACAAACCTCTTCTCGTTCCGAACTGTTTCAGAAGGTGTCATCTTATCGTTCCGTTCCTCTCTTCTCGTTCCGAACTGTTTCAGAAGGTGTCAGAAGGAAGAAGGTATAGGTGTAAATAATCATTATACAAACCTCTTGTCGTTCCGATTTGGTACAGAAGGTGTTGTATAATCATTATACAAACCTCTTCTCGTTCCGAATAGGTACAGAAGATGTTGTATAATCATTATACAAACCTCTTCTCGTTCCGAACTGTTTCAGAAGGTGTTGTGTAATCATTATACAAACCTCTTCTCGTTCCGAACTGTTTCAGAAGATGTTGTATAATCATTATACAAACCTCTTCTCGTTCCGAACTGTTTCAGAAGGTGTCATTAATCATTATACAAACCTCTTCTCGTTCCGAATAGGTACAGAAGGTGTTGTATAATCATTATACAAACCTCTTTTCCCTCCCAACTGTTTCAGAAGGTGTTGTATAATCATTATACAAACCTCTTCTCGTTCCGAACTGTTTCAGAAGATGTTGTATAATCATTATACAAACCTCTTCTCGTTCCGAACTGTTTCAGAAGGTGTTGTATAATCATTATACAAACCTCTTCTCGTTCTGAACTGTTTCAGAAGGTGTTGTATAATCATTATACAAACCTCTTCTCGTTCCGAACTGTTTCAGAAGGTGTTGTATAATCATTATACAAACCTCTTCTCGTTCCGAACTGTTTCAGAAGGTGTTGTATAATCATTATACAAACCTCTTCTCGTTCTGAACTGTTTCAGAAGGTGTTGTATAATCATTATACAAACCTCTTCTCGTTCCGAACTGTTTCAAAAGATGTTGTATAATCATTATACAAACCTCTTCTCGTTCATAACTGTTTTAGAAGGTGTTGTATAATCATTATACAAACCTCTTCTCGTTCCGAATAGGTACAGAAGGTGTTGTATAATCATTATACAAACCTCTTCTCGTTCCGAATAGGTACAGAAGATGTTGTATAATCATTATACAAACCTCTTCTCGTTCCGAACTGTTTCAGAAGGTGTTGTGTAATCATTATACAAACCTCTTCTCGTTCCGAACTGTTTGTTTCAGAAGGTGTTGTATAATCATTATACAAACCTCTTTTCCCTCCCAACTGTTTCAGAAGGTGTTGTATAATCATTATACAAACCTCTTCTCGTTCCGAACTGTTCCAGAAGGTGTTGTATAATCATTATACAAACCTCTTCTCGTTCCGAACTGTTTCAGAAGGTGTTGTATAATCATTATACAAACCTCTTCTCGTTCCGAATAGGTACAGAAGGTGTTGTATAATCATTATACAACCCTCTTCTCGTTCCGAACTGTTTCAGAAGGTGTTGTATAATCATTATACAAACCTCTTCTCGTTCCGAATAGGCACAGAAGGTGTTGTATAATCATTATACAAACCTCTTCTCGTTCCGAATAGGCACAGAAGGTGTTGTATAATCATTATACAAACCTCTTCTCGTTCCGAACTGTTTCAGAAAGTGTTGTATAATCATTATACAAACCTCTTCTCGTTCCGAACTGTTTCAGAAGGTGTTGTATAATCATTATACAAACCTCTTCTCGTTCCGAATAGGTACAGAAGGTGTTGTATAATCATTATACAAACCTCTTCTCGTTCCGAACTGTTTCAGAAGGTGTCATCTTATCGTTCCGTTCCTCTCTTCTCGTTCGAACTGTTTCAGAAGGTGTCAGAAGGAAGAAGGTATAGGTGTAAATAATCATTATACAAACCTCTTGTCGTTCCGATTTGGTACAGAAGGTGTTGTATAATCATTATACAAACCTCTTCTCGTTCCGAATAGGTACAGAAGATGTTGTATAATCATTATACAAACCTCTTCTCGTTCCGAACTGTTTCAGAAGGTGTTGTGTAATCATTATACAAACCTCTTCTCGTTCCGAACTGTTTCAGAAGATGTTGTATAATCATTATACAAACCTCTTCTCGTTCCGAACTGTTTCAGAAGGTGTCATTAATCATTATACAACCTCTTCTCGTTCCGAATAGGTACAGAAGGTGTTGTATAATCATTATACAAACCTCTTTTCCCTCCCAACTGTTTCAGAAGGTGTTGTATAATCATTATACAAACCTCTTCTCGTTCCGAACTGTTTCAGAGATGTTGTATAATCATTATACAAACCTCTTCTCGTTCCGAACTGTTTCAGAAGGTGTTGTATAATCATTATACAAACCTCTTCTCGTTCTGAACTGTTTCAGAAGGTGTTGTATAATCATTATACAAACCTCTTCTCGTTCCGAACTGTTTCAGAAGGTGTTGTATAATCATTATACAAACCTCTTCTCGTTCCGAACTGTTTCAGAAGGTGTTGTATAATCATTATACAAACCTCTTCTCGTTCTGAACTGTTTCAGAAGGTGTTGTATAATCATTATACAAACCTCTTCTCGTTCCGAACTGTTTCAAAGATGTTGTATAATCATTATACAAACCTCTTCTCGTTCAGAACTGTTTTAGAAGGTGTTGTATAATCATTATACAAACCTCTTCTCGTTCCGAATAGGTACAGAAGGTGTTGTATAATCATTATACAAACCTCTTCTCGTTCCGAATAGGTACAGAAGATGTTGTATAATCATTATACAAACCTCTTCTCGTTCCGAACTGTTCAGAAGGTGTTGTGTAATCATTATACAAACCTCTTCTCGTTCCGAACTGTTTGTTTCAGAAGGTGTTGTATAATCATTATACAAACCTCTTTTCCCTCCCAACTGTTTCAGAAGGTGTTGTATAATCATTATGCAAACCTCTTCTCGTTCCGAACTGTTTCAGAAGGTGTTGTATAATCACTGTTTCAGAAGGTGTTGTATAATCATTATACAAACCTCTTCTCGTTCCGAACTGTTTCAGAAGGTGTTGTATAATTATTATACAAACCTCTTTTCCCTCCCAACTGTTTCAGAAGGTGTTGTATAATCATTATACAAACCTCTTCTCGTTCCGGATAGGTACAGAAGGTGTTGTATAATCATTATACAACCTCTTTTCCCTCCCAACTGTTTCAGAAGGTGTTGTATAATCATTATACAAACCTCTTCTCGTTCCGAACTGTTTCAGAAGGTGTTGTATAATCATTATACAAACCTCTTCTCGTTCCGAACTGTTTCAGAAGGTGTTGTATAATCATTATACAAACCTCTTCTCGTTCCGAATAGGTACAGAAGGTGTTGTATAATCATTATACAAACCTCTTCTCGTTCCGAACTGTTTCAGAAGGTGTTGTATAATCATTATACAAACCTCTTCTCGTTCCGAACTGTTTCAGAAGGTGTTGTATAATCATTATACAAACCTCTTCTCGTTCCGAACTGTTTCAGAAGGTGTTGTATAATCATTATACAAACCTCTTCTCGTTCCGAATAGGTACAGAAGGTGTTGTATAATCATTATACAAACCTCTTCTCGTTCAGAACTGTTTTAGAAGGTGTTGTATAATCATTATACAAACCTCTTCTCGTTCCGAATATGTACAGAAGGTGTTGTATAATCATTATACAAACCTCTTCTCGTTCCGAATAGGTACAGAAGATGTTGTATAATCATTATACAAACCTCTTCTCGTTCCGAACTGTTTCAGAAGGTGTTGTGTAATCATTATACAAACCTCTTCTCGTTCCGAACTGTTTGTTTCAGAAGGTGTTGTATAATCATTATACAAACCTCTTTTCCCTCCCAACTGTTTCAGAGGTGTTGTATAATCATTATGCAAACCTCTTCTCGTTCCGAACTGTTTCAGAAGGTGTTGTATAATCATTATACAAACCTCTTCTCGTTCCGAACTGTTTCAGAAGGTGTTGTATAATCATTATACAAACCTCTTCTCGTTCCGAACTGTTTCAGAAGGTGTTGTATAATTATTATACAAACCTCTTTTCCCTCCCAACTGTTTCAGAAGGTGTTGTATAATCATTATACAAACCTCTTCTCGTTCCGGATAGGTACAGAAGGTGTTGTATAATCATTATACAACCTCTTTTCCCTCCCAACTGTTTCAGAAGGTGTTGTATAATCATTATACAAACCTCTTCTCGTTCCGAACTGTTTCAGAAGGTGTTGTATAATCATTATACAAACCTCTTCTCGTTCCGAACTGTTTCAGAAGGTGTTGTATAATCATTATACAAACCTCTTCTCGTTCCGAATAGGTACAGAAGGTGTTGTATAATCATTATACAAACCTCTTCTCGTTCCGAACTGTTTCAGAAGGTGTTGTATAATCATTATACAAACCTCTTCTCGTTCCGAACTGTTTCAGAAGGTGTTGTATAATCATTATACAAACCTCTTCTCGTTCCGACTGTTTCAGAAGGTGTTGTATAATCATTATACAAACCTCTTCTCGTTCCGAATAGGTACAGAAGGTGTTGTATAATCATTATACAACCCTCTTCTCGTTCCGAACTGTTTCAGAAGGTGTTGTATAATCATTATACAAACCTCTTCTCGTTCCGAATAGGTACAGAAGGTGTTGTATAATCATTATACAAACCTCTTCTCGTTCCGAACTGTTTCAGAAGGTGTCATCTTATCGTTCCGTTCCTCTCTTCTCGTTCCGAACTGTTCTGAAGGTGTCAGAAGGAAGAAGGTATAGGTGTCATTAATCATTATACAAACCTCTTCTCGTTCCGATTAGGTACAGAAGGTGTTGTATAATCATTATACAACCTCTTCTCGTTCCGAATAGGTACAGAAGATGTTGTATAATCATTATACAAACCTCTTCTCGTTCCGAACGGTTTCAGAAGGTGTTGTGTAATCATTATACAAACCTCTTCTCGTTCCGACCTGTTTCAGAAGATGTTGTATAATCATTATACAAACCTCTTCTCGTTCCGAACTGGTTTCAGAAGGTGTCATTAATCATTATACAAACCTCTTCTCGTTCCGAATAGGTACAGAAGGTGTTGTATAATCATTATACAAACCTATTTTCCTCCCAACTGTTCAGAAGGTGTTGTATAATCATTATACAAACCTCTTCTCGTTCCGAACTGTTTCAGAAGGTGTTGTATAATCATTATACAAACCTCTTCTCGTTCCGAACTGTTTCAGAAGGTGTTGTATAATCATTATACAAACCTCTTCTCGTTCTGAACTGTTTCAGAAGGTGTTGTATAATCATTATACAAACCTCTTCTCGTTCCGAACTGTTTCAAAAGATGTTGTATAATCATTATACAAACCTCTTCTCGTTCCGAACTGATTCAGAAGGTGTTGTATAATCATTATACAAACCTCTTCTTGTTCCGCATAGGTACAGAAGGTGTTGTATAATCATTATACAAACCTCTTCTCGTTTCGAATAGGTACAGAAGATGTTGTATAATCATTATACAAACCTCTTCTCGTTCCGAACTGTTTCAGAAGGTGTTGTGTAATCATTATACAAACCTCTTCTCGTTCCGAACTGTTTCAGAAGGTGTTGTGTAATCATTATACAAACCTCTTCTCGTTCCGAACTGTTTGTTTCAGAAGGTGTTGTATAATCATTATACAAACCTCTTTTCCCTCCCAACTGTTTCAGAAGGTGTTGTATAATCATTATACAAACCTCTTCTATTTCCGAACTGTTTCAGAAGGTGTTGTATAATCATTATACAAACCTCTTCTCGTTCCGAATAGGTACAGAAGGTGTTGTATAATCATTATACAAACCTCTTCTCGTTCCGAACTGTTTCAGAAGGTGTCATCTTATCGTTCCGTTCCTCTCTTCTCGTTCCGAACTGTTTCAGAAGGTGTCAGAAGGAAGAAGGTATAGATGTCATTAATCATTATACAAACCTCTTCTCGTTCCGAATAGGTACAGAAGGTGTTGTATAATCATTATACAAACCTCTTCTCGTTCCGAATAGGTACAGAAGATGTTGTATAATCATTATACAAACCTCTTCTCGTTCCGAACTGTTTCAGAAGGTGTTGTGTAATCATTATACAAACCTCTTCTCGTTCCGAATAGGTACAGAAGATGTTGTATAATCATTATACAAACCTCTTCTCGTTCCGAACTGTTTCAGAAGGTGTTGTGTAATCATTATACAAACCTCTTCTCGTTCCGAACTGTTTCAGAAGGTGTTGTATAATCATTATACGATGCTCTTCTCGTTCCGAACTGTTTCAGAAGGTGTTGTATAATCATTATACAAACCTCTTCTCGTTCCGAACTGTTTCAGAAGGTGTTGTATAATAATTATACAAACCTCTTCTCGTTCCGAATAGGTACAGAAGGTGTTGTATAATCATTATACAAACCTCTTCTCGTTCCGAACTGTTTCAGAAGGTGTTGTATAATCATTATACAAACCTCTTCTCGTTCCGAATAGGTACAGAAGGTGTTGTATAATCATTATACAAACCTCTTTTCCTCCCAACTGTTTCAGAAGGTGTTGTATAATCATTATACAAACCTCTTCTCGTTCCGAACTGTTTCAGAAGGTGTTGTATAATCATTATACAAACCTCTTCTCGTTCCGAACTGTTTCAGAAGGTGTTGTATAATCATTATACAAACCTCTTCTCGTTCCGAACTGTTTCAGAAGGTGTTGTATAATCATTATACAAACGTGTTCTCGTTCCGAACTGTTTCAAAAGATGTTGTATAATCATTATACAAACCTCTTCTCGTTCCGAACTGTTTCAGAAGGTGTTGTATAATCATTATACAAACCTCTTCTCGTTCCGAATAGGTACAGAAGGTGTTGTATAATCATTGTACAAACCTCTTCTCGTTCCGAATAGGTACAGAAAATGTTGTATAATCATTATACAAACCTCTTCTCGTTCCGAACTGTTTCAGAAGGTGTTGTGTAATCATTATACAAACCTCTTCTCGTTCCGAATAGGTACAGAAGATGTTGTATAATCATTGTACAAACCTCTTCTCGTTCCGAACTGTTTCAGAAGGTGTTGTATAATCATTATACAAACCTCTTCTCGTTCCGAATAGGTACAGAAGGTGTTGTATAATCATTATACACAACCTCTTCTCGTTCCGAATAGGTACAGAAGATGTTGTATAATCATTATACAAACCTCTTCTCGTTCCGAACTGTTTCAGAAGGTGTTGTATAATCATTATACAAACCTCTTTTCCCTCCCAACTGTTTCAGAAGGTGTTGTATAATCATTATACAACACCTCTTCTCGTTCCGAACTGTTTCAGAAGGTGTTGTATAATTATTATACAAACCTCTTCTCGTTCCGAATAGGTACAGAAGGTGTTGTATAATCATTATACAAACCTCTTCTCGTTCCGAATAGGTACAGAAGATGTTGTATAATCATTATACAAACCTCTTCTCGTTCCGAACTGTTTCAGAAGGTGTTGTGTAATCTTTATACAAACCTCTTCTCGTTCCGAACTGTTTCAGAAGGTGTTGTATAATCATTATACAAACCTTTTCTCGTTCCGAATAGGCACAGAAGGTGTTGTATAATTATTATACAAACCTCTTTTTCTCCCAACTGTTTCAGAAGGTGTTGTATAATCATTATACAAACCTCTTCTCGTTCCGAACTGTTTCAGAAGGTGTTGTATAATCATTATACAAACCTCTTCTCGTTCCGAATAGGTACAGAAGGTGTTGTATAATCATTATACAAACCTCTTCTCGTTCCGAACTGTTAAAGAAGGTGTTGTGTAATCATTATACAAACCTCTTCTCGTTCCGAATAGGTACAGAAGATGTTGTATAATCATTATACAAACCTCTTCTCGTTCCGAACTGTTTCAGAAGGTGTTGTGTAATCATTATACAAACCTCTTCTCGTTCCGAACTGTTAAAGAAGGTGTTGTATAATCATTATACGAACCTCTTCTCGTTCCGAACTGTTTCAGAAGGTGTTGTATAATCATTATACAAACCTCTTCTCGTTCCGAACTGTTTCAGAAGGTGTTGTATAATAATTATACAAACCTCTTCTCGTTCCGAATAGGTACAGAAGGTGTTGTATAATCATTATACAAACCTCTTCTCGTTCCGAACTGTTTCAGAAGGTGTTGTATAATCATTATACAAACCTCTTCTCGTTCCGAACTGTTTCAGAAGGTGTTGTATAATCATTATAGAAACGTGTTCTCGTTCCCAACTGTTCCAGAAGGTGTTGTATAATCATTATACAAACCTCTTCTCGTTCCGAACTGTTTCAGAAGGTGTTGTATAATCATTATACAAACCTCTTCTCGTTCCGAATAGGTACAGAAGATGTTGTATAATCATTATACAAACCTCTTCTCGTTCCGAACTGTTTCAGAAGGTGTTGTATAATCATTATACAAACCTCTTCTCGTTCCGAATAGGTACAGAAGGTGTTGTATAATCATTGTACAAACCTCTTCTCGTTCCGAATAGGTACAGAAGATGTTGTATAATCATTATACAAACCTCTTCTCGTTCCGAATAGGTACAGAAGGTGTTGTATAATCATTGTACAAACCTCTTCTCGTTCCGAACTGTTTCAGAAGGTGTTGTGTAATCATTATACAAACCTCTTCTCGTTCCGAACTGTTAAAGAAGGTGTTGTATAATCATTATACGAACCTCTTCTCGTTCCGAACTGTTTCAGAAGGTGTTGTATAATCATTATACAAACCTCTTCTCGTTCCGAACTGTTTCAGAAGGTGTTGTATAATAATTATACAAACCTCTTCTCGTTCCGAATAGGTACAGAAGGTGTTGTGTAATCATTATACAAACCTCTTCTCGTTCCGAACTGTTTCAGAAGGTGTTGTATAATCATTATACAAACCTCTTCTCGTTCCGAATAGGTACAGAAGGTGTTGTATAATCATTATACAAACCTCTTTTCCCTCCCAACTGTTCCAGAAGGTGTTGTATAATCATTATACAAACCTCTTCTCGTTCCGAACTGTTTCAGAAGGTGTTGTATAATCATTATACAAACCTCTTCTCGTTCCGAACTGTTTCAGAAGGTGTTGTATAATCATTATACAAACCTCTTCTCGTTCCGAACTGTTTCAGAAGGTGTTGTATAATCATTATAGAAACGTGTTCTCGTTCCGAACTGTTTCAAAAGATGTTGTATAATCATTATACAAACCTCTTCTCGTTCCGAACTGTTTCAGAAGGTGTTGTATAATCATTATACAAACCTCTTCTCGTTCCGAATAGGTACAGAAGATGTTGTATAATCATTAGACAAACCTCTTCTCGTTCCGAATAGGTACAGAAGATGTTGTATAATCATTATACAAACCTCTTCTCGTTCCGAACTGTTTCAGAAGGTGTTGTATAATCATTATACAAACCTCTTTTCCCTCCCAACTGTTTCAGAAGGTGTTGTATAATCATTATACAAACCTCTTCTCGTTCCGAACTGTTTCAGAAGATGTTGTATAATCATTATACAAACCTCTTCTTGTTCCGAATAGGTACAGAAGGTGTTGTATAATCATTATACAAACCTCTTCTCGTTCCGAATAGGTACAGAAGATGTTGTATAATCATTATACAAACCTCTTCTCGTTCCGAACTGTTTCAGAAGGTGTTGTGTAATCATTATACAAACCTCTTCTCGTTCCGAATAGGTACAGAAAATGTTGTATAATCATTATACAAACCTCTTCTCGTTCCGAACTGTTTCAGAAGGTGTTGTATAATCATTATACAAACCTCTTCTCGTTCCGAATAGGTACAGAAGGTGTTGTATAATCATTATACAAACCTCTTCTCGTTCCGAATAGGTACAGAAGATGTTGTATAATCATTATACAAACCTCTTCTCGTTCCGAACTGTTTCAGAAGGTGTTGTATAATCATTATACAAACTTCTTTTCCCTCCCAACTGTTTCAGAAGGTGTTGTATAATCATTATACAACACCTCTTCTCGTTCCGAACTGTTTCAGAAGGTGTTGTATAATCATTATACAAACCTCTTCTCGTTCCGAATAGGTACAGAAGGTGTTGTATAATCATTATACAAACCTCTTCTCGTTCCGAATAGGTACAGAAGATGTTGTATAATCATTATACAAACCTCTTCTCGTTCCGAACTGTTTCAGAAGGTGTTGTGTAATCTTTATACAAACCTCTTCTCGTTCCGAACTGTTTCAGAAGGTGTTGTATAATCATTATACAAACCTCTTTTCTCTCCCAACTGTTTCAGAAGGTGTTGTATAATCATTATACAAACCTCTTCTCGTTCCGAACTGTTTCAGAAGGTGTTGTATAATCATTATACAAACCTCTTCTCGTTCCGAATAGGTACAGAAGGTGTTGTATAATCATTATACAAACCTCTTCTCGTTCCGAATAGGTACAGAAGATGTTGTATAATCATTATACAAACCTCTTCTCGTTCCGAATAGGTACAGAAGATGTTGTATCAAACTTCTTCTCGTTCCGAACTGTTTCAGAAGGTGTTGTATAATCATTATACAAACCTCTTTTCCCTCCCAACTGTTTCAGAAGGTGTTGTATAATCATTATACAAACCTCTTCTCGTTCCGAACTGTTTTAGAAGGTGTTGTATAATCATTATACAAACCTCTTCTCGTTCCGAATAGGTACAGAAGGTGTTGTATAATCATTATACAACCCTCTTCTCGTTCCGAATAGGTACAGAAGATGTTGTATAATCATTATACAAACCTCTTCTCGTTCCGAACTGTTTCAGAAGGTGTTGTGTAATCATTATACAAACCTCTTCTCGTTCCGAACTGTTTCAGAAGGTGTTGTATAATCATTATACAAACCTCTTTTCCCTCCCAACTGTTTCAGAAGGTGTTGTATAATCATTATACAAACCTCTTCTCGTTCCGAACTGTTTCAGAAGGTGTTGTATAATCATTATACAAACCTCTTCTCGTTCCGAATAGGTACAGAAGGTGTTGTATAATCATTATACAACCCTCTTCTCGTTCCGAATAGGTACAGAAGATGTTGTATAATCATTATACAAACCTCTTCTCGTTCCGAACTGTTTCAGAAGGTGTTGTGTAATCATTATACAAACCTCTTCTCGTTCCGAACTGTTTCAGAAGGTGTTGTATAATCATTATACAAACCTCTTCTCGTTCCGAATAGGCACAGAAGGTGTTGTATAATCATTATACAAACCTCTTCTCGTTCCGAATAGGCACAGAAGGTGTTGTATAATCATTATACAAACCTCTTCTCGTTCCGAACTGTTTCAGAAGATGTTGTATAATCATTTTACAAACCTCTTCTCGTTCCGAACTGTTTCAGAAGGTGTTGTGTAATCATTATACAAACCTCTTCTCGTTCCGAACTGTTTCAGAAGGTGTTGTATAATCATTATACAAACCTCTTCTCGTTCCGAATAGGCACAGAAGGTGTTGTATAATCATTATACAAACCTCTTCTCGTTCCGAATAGGCACAGAAGGTGTTGTATAATCATTATACAAACCTCTTCTCGTTCCGAACTGTTTCAGAAAGTGTTGTATAATCATTATACAAACCTCTTCTCGTTCCGAACTGTTTCAGAAGGTGTTGTATAATCATTATACAAACCTCTTCTCGTTCCGAATAGGTACAGAAGGTGTTGTATAATCATTATACAAACCTCTTCTCGTTCCGAACTGTTTTAGAAGGTGTTGTATAATCATTATACAAACCTCTTCTCGTTCCGAATAGGTACAAAAGGTGTTGTATAATCATTATACAAACCTCTTCTCGTTCCGAACTGTTTCAGAAGGTGTTGTATAATAATTAAACAAACCTCTTCTCGTTCCGAACTGTTTCAGAAGGTGTTGTATAATCATTATACAAACCTCTTCTCGTTCCGAATAGGTACAAAAGGTGTTGTATAATCATTATACAAACCTCTTCTCGTTCCGAATAGGCACAGAAGGTGTTGTATAATCATTATACAAACCTCTTCTCGTTCCGAATAGGTACAGAATGTGTTGTATAATCATTATACAAACCTCTTTTCCCTCCCAACTGTTTCAGAAGGTGTTGTATAATCATTATACAAACCTCTTCTCGTTCCGAACTGTTTCAGAAGGTGTTGTATAATCATTATACAAACCTCTTCTCGTTCCGAACTGTTTCAGAAGGTGTTGTATAATCGCGCGCAGCGCGAAGCGCTGTGCGAGATTTGTCTTTGGTTCGGCTAATGCGCGCTTTCATTTTTTTAGTTCACCCTCAAAAAGGCCCAAACGTGCAAATCAAAACTTTTTATGATTTTTTGATATTTCATGGCATATTTACAAGCTATGTTCAAAATTTGAACAAAATTGATTAAGTTTAAGCCGAGTTATGACGTTATGCGCTTCATGCAGACCGCCAACTTCCGCCGTGTGTGTGTGTGTGTGAACGCACTTCTGGGAAATTTTTATGTGTGAACCGATTTGACTGAAAATTGGAGACCCGACAGATGTCCCACTCAAACCTTGGGGGCGCAAACTTTTTTTCGAAAAAAATTATTTTTTATCAAGTTATAGGTCTTTGAAAATGTCTCTGCGTCTCTCCATTTCGTTCACTCTCTCGCCCTCTCTGTCGGGGTAAATCAAATTGCGTTATAACTCAGCTCAGTCCTAACCAATTCAAGTAAAATTTGAAGTATGATACCATGACATGAACTGACATCGATTTAGATGTAAGTCTTCTATTGATGACGTCATCGAGGATTCTGTAGCTCGGATGACGTCATTTTTGAAAAGTGCAAAGTTGACGTCACATATATTTTCAAATGATGGTAATATCTTAGAAAGGGTCAATTAACGGTGAAACTCAATCTAAGAGTGACGTATTCTGGGATTCTGGAGACCAGATGACGTCATTTTTGAAAAGTGCAAAGTTGACGTCACATATATTTTCAAATGATGAAAATGTCTTAGAAAGGGTCAATTAACGATAAAACTTAATATAAAAATGACTTGTTCTGGAATTCAGAAGGCCAGATGACGTCAAATTTTAAAAAAATGGACGTGAAATATGTTTTCGAATGCTGAAAGTTTCTTAAAAATGGTCAATTCACGATGAAATTTCATTCAAACATGACGTATTCTGAGATTCTGAAGGGCAGATTAAGTAAGTTTTTAGAACTGCAATGTTGACGTCATATTTTTTTTCGAATGATTGTATAATACTTGACAAGTGGTTCATTAAGAAAACAATTTTATCTGCACCGTACAGATCAAACCACATACCTACGGCATGTATACAAAAAGAGAAAAATTCATGAAAACGTGGGGGCCCAACGAATGTGAGATTTGTCTTCTGCTGTGCGCCCCTTAGACAGCTACTCTCAAATGGAGCAGCTACTGCTACAAAAACCGGAAAATACTTATATACTCAAGTATAACTGTTCATTACAAACATACAAAAGTCGTAAAATATTTTTTCAAACCTGTAAACTATAATATACAAATCACAGATGTTAACTCAACGTAGTCAACTATAGAGATTCTGGTTTTGTACACAATGATTTGCAGTTTTGGTCCTTACTTCAACTCTAGGTGATATAACACTTGGCATATTATTCAACAGTTGTTCTCTCTTTTACACCTGTAATTTGTAGATTCTAGTTTACAGGTTTGAGAAAATATTTTACGACTTTTGTATGTTTGTAATGAACAGTTATACTTGAGTATATAAGTATTTTCCGGTTTTTGTAGCAGTAGCTGCTCCATTTGAGAGTAGCTGTCTAAGGGGCGCACAGCAGAAGACAAATCTCACATTCGTTGGGCCCCCACTTTTTCATGAATCATTATACAAACCTCTTCTCGTTCCGAACTGTTTCAAAAGATGTTGTATAATCATTATACAAACCTCTTCTCGTTCCGAACTGTTTCAGAAGGTGTTGTATAATCATTATACAAACCTCTTCTCGTTCCGAATAGGTACAGAAGATGTTGTATAATCATTATACAAACCTCTTCTCGTTCCGAACTGTTTCAGAAGGTGTTGTGTAATCATTATACAAACCTCTTCTCGTTCCGAACTGTTTCAGAAGGTGTTGTGTAATCATTATACAAACCTCTTCTCGTTCCGAACTGTTTCAGAAGATGTTGTATAATCATTATACAAACCTCTTATCGTTCCGAACTGTTTCAGAAGGTGTTGTATAATCATTATACAAACCTCTTATCGTTCCGAACTGTTTCAGAAGGTGTTGTATAATCATTATACAACACCTTCCGAAGGTTTGTATAATGATTATACAACACCTTCTGTACCTATGCGGAACGAGAAGAGGTTTGTATAATGATTATACAACACCTTCTGAAACAGTTCGGAACGAGAAGAGGTTTGTATAATGATTATACAACACCTTCTGTACCTATTCGGAACGAGAAGAGGTTTGTATAATGATTACACAACACCTTCTGAAACAGTTCGGAACGAGAAGAGGTTTGTATAATGATTACACAACACCTTCTGAAACAGTTCGGAACGAGAAGAGGTTTGTATAATTATTATACAACACCTTCTGAAACAGTTCGGAACGAGAAGAGGTTTGTATAATGATTATACAACACCTTCTGAAACAGTTCGGAACGAGAAGAGGTTTGTATAATGATTATACAACACCTTCTGAAACAGTTCGGAACGAGAAGAGGTTTGTATAATTATTATACAACACCTTCTGAAACAGTTCGGAACGAGAAGAGGTTTGTATAATGATTATACAACACCTTCTGAAACAGTTCGGAACGAGAAGAGGTTTGTATAATTATTATACAACACCTTCTGAAACAGTTCGGAACGAGAAGAGGTTTGTATAATGATTACACAACACCTTCTGAAACAGTTCGGAACGAGAAGAGGTTTGTATAATTATTATACAACACCTTCTGAAACAGTTCGGAACGAGAAGAGGTTTGTATAATGATTATACAACACCTTCTGAAACAGTTCGGAACGAGAAGAGGTTTGTATAATGATTACACAACACCTTCTGAAACAGTTCGGAACGAGAAGAGGTTTGTATAATTATTATACAACACCTTCTGAAACAGTTCGGAACGAGAAGAGGTTTGTATAATGATTATACAACACCTTCTGAAACAGTTCGGAACGAGAAGAGGTTTGTATAATGATTATACAACACCTTCTGAAACAGTTCGGAACGAGAAGAGGTTTGTATAATGATTATACAACACCTTCTGAAACAGTTCGGAACGAGAAGAGGTTTGTATAATGATTATACAACACCTTCTGAAACAGTTCGGAACGCGAAGAGGTTTGTATAATGATTATACAACACCTTCTGAAACAGTTCGGAACGAGAAGAGGTTTGTATAATGATTATACAACACCTTCTGAAACAGTTGGGAGGGAAAAGAGGTTTGTATAATGGTTATACAACACCTTCTGAAACAGTTCGGAACGAGAAGAGGTTTGTATACTGATTATACAACACCTTCTGAAACAGTTCGGAACGAGAAGAGGTTTGTATAATGATTATACAACACCTTCTGAAACAGTTGGGAGGGAAAAGAGGTTTGTATAATGATTATACAACACCTTCTGTACCTATTCGGAACGAGAAGAGGTTTGTATAATGATTATACAACACCTTCTGAAACAGTTCGGAACGAGAAGAGGTTTGTATAATGATTATACAACACCTTCTGAAACAGTTCGGAACGAGAAGAGGTTTGTATAATGATTATACAACACCTTCTGAAACAGTTCGGAACGAGAAGAGGTTTGTATAATGATTATACAACACCTTCTGAAACAGTTCGGAACGAGAAGAGGTTTGTATAATGATTATACAACACCTTCTGAAACAGTTCGGAACGCGAAGAGGTTTGTATAATGATTATACAACACCTTCTGAAACAGTTCGGAACGAGAAGAGGTTTGTATAATGATTATACAACACCTTCTGAAACAGTTGGGAGGGAAAAGAGGTTTGTATAATGGTTATACAACACCTTCTGAAACAGTTCGGAACGAGAAGAGGTTTGTATACTGATTATACAACACCTTCTGAAACAGTTCGGAACGAGAAGAGGTTTGTATAATGATTATACAACACCTTCTGAAACAGTTGGGAGGGAAAAGAGGTTTGTATAATGATTATACAACACCTTCTGTACCTATTCGGAACGAGAAGAGGTTTGTATAATGATTATACAACACCTTCTGAAACAGTTCGGAACGAGAAGAGGTTTGTATAATGATTATACAACACCTTCTGAAACAGTTCGGAACGAGAAGAGGTTTGTATAATGATTATACAACACCTTCTGTACCTATTCGGAACGAGAAGAGGTTTGTATAATTATTATACAACACCTTCTGAAACAGTTCGGAACGAGAAGAGGTTTGTATAATGATTATACAACACCTTCTGAAACAGTTCGGAACGAGAAGAGGTTTGTATAATGATTATACAACACCTTCTGAAACAGTTCGGAACGCGAAGAGGTTTGTATAATGATTATACAACACCTTCTGAAACAGTTCGGAACGAGAAGAGGTTTGTATAATGATTATACAACACCTTCTGAAACAGTTCGGAACGAGAAGAGGTTTGTATAATGATTATACAACATCTTCTGAAACAGTTCGGAACGAGAAGAGGTTTGTATAATGATTATACAACACCTTCTGAAACAGTTGGGAGGGAAAAGAGGTTTGTATAGTAATTATACAACACCTTCTGAAACAGTTCGGAACGAGAAGAGGTTTGTATAATGATTATACAACACCTATACCTTCTTCCTTCTGACACCTTCTGAAACAGTTCGGAACGAGAAGAGAGGAACGGAACGATAAGATGACACCTTCTGAAACAGTTCGGAACGAGAAGAGGTTTGTATAATGATTATACAACATCTTTTGAAACAGTTCGGAACGAGAAGAGGTTTGTATAATGATTATACAACACCTTCTGAAACAGTTCGGAACGAGAAGAGGTTTGTATAATGATTATACAACACCTTCTGAAACAGTTCGGAACGAGAAGAGGTTTGTATAATGATTATACAACACCTTCTGAAACAGTTCGGAACGAGAAGAGGTTTGTATAATGATTATACAACACCTTCTGAAACAGTTCTGAACGAGAAGAGGTTTGTATAATGATTATACAACACCTTCTGAAACAGTTGGGAGGGAAAAGAGGTTTGTATAATGATTATACAACACCTTCTGAAACAGTTCGGAACGAGAAGAGGTTTGTATAATGATTATACAACACCTTCTGAAACAGTTCGGAACGAGAAGAGGTTTGTATAATGATTATACAACACCTTCTGAAACAGTTCGGAACGAGAAGAGGTTTGTATAATGATTATACAACACCTTCTGAAACAGTTGGGAGGGAAAAGAGGTTTGTATAATGATTATACAACACCTTCTGTACCTATTCGGAACGAGAAGAGGTTTGTATAATGATTATACAACACCTTCTGAAACAGTTCGGAACGCGAAGAGGTTTGTATAATGATTATACAACACCTTCTGAAACAGTTGGGAGGGAAAAGAGGTTTGTATAATGATTATACAACACCTTCTGTACCTATTCGGAACGAGAAGAGGTTTGTATAATGATTATACAACACCTTCTGAAACAGTTCGGAACGCGAAGAGGTTTGTATAATGATTATACAACACCTTCTGAAACAGTTGGGAGGGAAAAGAGGTTTGTATAATGATTATACAACACCTTCTGAAACAGTTCGGAACGAGAAGAGGTTTGTATAATGATTATACAACATCTTCTGAAACAGTTCGGAACGAGAAGAGGTTTGTATAATGATTATACAACACCTTCTGAAACAGTTGGGAGGGAAAAGAGGTTTGTATAGTAATTATACAACACCTTCTGAAACATTTCGGAACGAGAAGAGGTTTGTATAATGATTATACAACACCTATACCTTCTTCCTTCTGACACCTTCTGAAACAGTTCGGAACGAGAAGAGAGGAACGGAACGATAAGATGACACCTTCTGAAACAGTTCGGAACGAGAAGAGGTTTGTATAATGATTATACAACATCTTTTGAAACAGTTCGGAACGAGAAGAGGTTTGTATAATGATTATACAACACCTTCTGAAACAGTTCGGAACGAGAAGAGGTTTGTATAATGATTATACAACACCTTCTGAAACAGTTCGGAACGAGAAGAGGTTTGTATAATGATTATACAACACCTTCTGAAACAGTTGGGAGGGAAAAGAGGTTTGTATAATGATTATACAACACCTTCTGTACCTATTCGGAACGAGAAGAGGTTTGTATAATGATTATACAACACCTTCTGAAACAGTTCGGAACGAGAAGAGGTTTGTATAATGATTATACAACACCTTCTGAAACAGTTCGGAACGAGAAGAGGTTTGTATAATGATTATACAACACCTTCTGTACCTATTCGGAACGAGAAGAGGTTTGTATAATTATTATACAACACCTTCTGAAACAGTTCGGAACGAGAAGCGGTTTGTATAAGGATTATACAACACCTTCTGAAATAGTTGGGAGGGAAAAGAGGTTTGTATAATGATTATACAACACCTTCTGTACCTATTCGGAACGAGAAGAGGTTTGTATAATGATTATACAACACCTTCTGAAACAGTTCGGAACGAGAAGAGGTTTGTATAATGATTATACAACACCTTCTGAAACAGTTCGGAACGAGAAGAGGTTTGTATAATGATTATACAACACCTTCTGTACCTATTCGGAACGAGAAGAGGTTTGTATAATTATTATACAACACCTTCTGAAACAGTTCGGAACGAGAAGAGGTTTGTATAATGATTATACAACACCTTCTGAAACAGTTCGGAACGAGAAGAGGTTTGTATAATGATTATACAACACCTTCTGAAACAGTTGGGAGGGAAAAGAGGTTTGTATAATGATTATACAACACCTTCTGTACCTATTCGAAACGAGAAGAGGTTTGTATAATGATTATACAACACCTTCTGAAACAGTTGGGAGGGAAAAGAGGTTTGTATAATGATTCATGAAAAAGTGGGGGCCCAACGAATGTAAGATGTGTCTTCTGCTGTGCGCCTCTTAGACAACTACTCTCAAATGGAACAGCTACTGCTACAAAAACCGAAAAATACTTATATACTCAAGTAAAACTGTTCATTACAAACATACAAAAGTCGTAAAATATTTTTTTAAACATGTAAACTATAATATACAAATCACAGCTGCGAAAGAGAGAACAACTGTTGAATAATATGCCAAGTGTTATAGCACCTAGAGTTGAAGTAAAGACCAAAACTGCAAATCATTGTGTACAAAACCAGAATCTCTATAGTTGACTACGTTGAGTTAACATCTGTGATTTGTATATTATAGTTAACATGTTTAAAAAAATATTTTACGACTTTTGTATGTTTGTAATGAACAGTTTTACTTGAGTATATAAGTATTTTCCGGTTTTTGTAGCAGTAGCTGCTCCATTTGAGAGTAGCTGTCTAAGGGGCGCACAGCAGAAGACAAATCTCACAGTCGTTGGGCCCCCACTTTTTCATGAATTTTTCTCTTTTTGTACACATGCCGTAGGTATGTAGAGAGGTGGTTCGATCTGTACGGCGAAGATGAAATTGTTTTCCTGATGAACCACTTGTCAAGTACTATCATCATTCGAAAAAAACCATGACGTCAATATTGCAGTTCTAAAAACTTACTTTATCTGCCCTTCAGAGTCCCAGAATACGTCATGTTCGAATGAAGTTTTATCGTGAATTGACCATTTTTAAGAAACTCTCAACATTCGAAAACATATGTCACGTCTTTTTTTGAAAGTTGACGTAATCGGGCGTTCTGAATTCCAGAACAAGTCATACTGAGATGAAGTTTCATCGTTAATCTATCATTTTTAAGATATTTGCATCATTTGATGAAGTATTCGACGTCAACTTTGCACTTTCCAAAATTGACGTCATCCGGCTTTCAGAATCCCAGAATACGTCATGTTTAGAGGAAGTTTCACCGTAATACCCCACCTGCCCACTGTTATCATCATTTGGAGAAACATTTGACGTCAACTTTACACTTTTTAATTTGGACGTCATCCGGGCTCCAGAATCCGTGATGACGTCCTTTATGTAAAACGCTTCCGTGATACGCGACTAGTTGTTGACTACTAGCCGTTTGAAAAGTAATTTGACATCAACTTTGCTTTTTTTCAATTATGACGTCATCCGAGCTCCAGAATCCTCAATGACGTCATCAGTAGAAGACTTACCTCTAAATCGATGTCAGTTCATGTCTTGGTATCATACTTCAAATTTTACTTGAATTGGTTAGGACTGAGCTGAGTTATAACGCAATTTGATTTACCCTGACAGAGAGGGCGAGAGAGTGCACGAAATGAAGAGACGCAGAGACATTTTCAAAGACCTATAACTTAATGAAAAATAATTTTTTTCGAAAAAAAGTTTGCGCCCCCAAAGTTTGAATGGGGTATCTATCGTGTCCCAAATTTTCAGTCAAATCGGTTCACACATAAAAATATCCCAGGAGTGCGCACCAACACACACACACACACACACACACACACACACGACGGAAGTTGGCGGTCTGCATGAAGCGCATAACGTCATAACTCGGCTCAAACTCAATCAATTTCGTTCAAATTTTGAATATAGCTTGTAAATGTGCCATAGAAAATCAGCAAATCATAAAAAGTATCGATTTGTACAGTTGGACCTTTTTGAGAGTGAACTAAAAAATGAAAGCGCGCATTAGCCGGACCAAAGACAAATCTCGCACAGCGCTTCGCGCTGCGCGCGATTACACAACACCTTCTGAAACAGTTCGGAACAAGAAGAGGTTTGTATAATGATTATACAACATCTTCTGTACCTATTCGGAACGAGAAGAGGTTTGTATAATGATTATACAACACCTTCTGTACCTATTCGGAACGAGAAGAGGTTTGTATAATGATTATACAACACCTTCTAAAACAGTTCGGAACGAGAAGAGGTTTGTATAATGATTATACAACATCTTTTGAAACAGTTCGGAACGAGAAGAGGTTTGTATAATGATTATACAACACCTTCTGAAACAGTTCAGAACGAGAAGAGGTTTGTATAATGATTATACAACACCTTCTGAAACAGTTCGGAACGAGAAGAGGTTTGTATAATGATTATACAACACCTTCTGAAACAGTTCAGAACGAGAAGAGGTTTGTATAATGATTATACAACACCTTCTGAAACAGTTCGGAACGAGAAGAGGTTTGTATAATGATTATACAACACCTTCTGAAACAGTTCGGAACGAGAAGAGGTTTGTATAATGATTATACAACACCTTCTGAAACAGTTGGGAGGGAAAAGAGGTTTGTATAATGATTATACAACACCTTCTGCACCTATTCGGAACGAGAAGAGGTTTGTATAATGATTATACAACACCTTCTGAAACAGTTCGGAACGAGAAGAGGTTTGTATAATGATTATACAACACCTTCTGTACCCATTCGGAACGAGAAGAGGTTTGTATAATTATTATACAACACCTTCTGAAACAGTTCGGAACGAGAAGAGGTTTGTATAATGATTATACAACACCTTCTGAAACAGTTCGGAACGAGAAGAGGTTTGTATAATTATTATACAACACCTTCTGAAACAGTTCGGAACGAGAAGAGGTTTGTATAATGATTATACAACACCTTCTGAAACAGTTGGGAGGGAAAAGAGGTTTGTATAATGATTATACAACACCTTCTGTACCTATTCGAAACGAGAAGAGGTTTGTATAATGATTATCAACACCTTCTGAAACAGTTCGGAACGAGAAGAGGTTTGTATAATGATTACACAACACCTTCTAAAACAGTTCGGAACGAGAAGAGGTTTGTATAATGATTATACAACATCTTCTGTACCTATTCGGAACGAGAAGAGGTTTGTATAATTATTATACAACACCTTCTGTACCTATTCGGAACGAGAAGAGATTTGTATAATTATTATACAACACCTTCTGAAACAGTTCGGAACGAGAAGAGGTTTGTATAATGATTATACAACACCTTCTGAAACAGTTGGGAGAGAAAAGAGGTTTGTATAATGATTATACAACACCTTCTGTACCTATTCGAAACGAGAAGAGGTTTGTATAATGATTATCAACACCTTCTGAAACAGTTCGGAACGAGAAGAGGTTTGTATAATGATTACACAACACCTTCTAAAACAGTTCGGAACGAGAAGAGGTTTGTATAATGATTATACAACATCTTCTGTACCTATTCGGAACGAGAAAAGGTTTGTATAATGATTATACAACACCTTCTGAAACAGTTGGGAGGGAAAAGAGGTTTGTATAATGATTATACAACACCTTCTGTACCTATTCGAAACGAGAAGAGGTTTGTATAATGATTATACAACACCTTCTGAAACAGTTCGGAACGAGAAGAGGTTTGTATAATGATTATACAACACCTTCTGTACCTATTCGGAACGAGAAGAGGTTTGTATAATTATTATACAACACCTTCTGAAACAGTTCGGAACTGTTTCAGAAAGTTTCATTTGCGAATACGATGTTTCATTTGCGAATAATTGCGAATACGAAGTTTCATTTGCGAATACCATGTTTCAATTGCGAGTAATTGCGAATACGAAGTTTCATTTGCGAGTAATTGCGAATACGAGGTTTCATTTGCGAATAATTGCGAATACGATGTTTCATTTACTAGTAATTGCGAATAAGAAGTTTCATTTGCGAGTAATTGCGAATACGAAGTTTCATGTGCGAGTAATTGCGAATACGAAGTTTCATTTGCGAATACGATGTTTCATTTGCGAATAATTGCGAATACGAAGTTTCATTTGCGAATACGATGTTTCAATTGCGAGTAATTGCGAATACGAAGTTTCATTTGCGAGTAATTGCGAATACGAAGTTTCATTTGCGAATAATTGCGAATACGAAGTTACATTTGCGAGTAATTGCGATTACGAAGTTTCATTTGCGAGTAATTGCGAATACGAAGTTTCATTTGCGAGTAATTGCGAATACGAGGTTTCATTTGCGAATAATTGCGAATACGATGTTTCATTTACGAGTAATTGCGAATACGAAGTTTCATTTGCGAGTAATTGCGAATACGAAGTTTCATTTGCGAGTAATTGCGAATACGAAGTTTCATTTGCGAATAACTGCGAATACGAAGTTTCATTTGCGAGTAATTGCGAATACGAAGTTTCATTTGCGAGTAATTGCGAATACGAAGTTTCATTTGCGAATAATTGCGAATACGATGTTTCCATTACGAGTAATTGCGAATACGAAGTTTCATTTGCGAGTAATTGCGAATACGAAGTTTCATTTGCGAATACGATGTTTCATTTGCGAATAATTGCGAATACGAAGTTTCATTTGCGAATACGATGTTTCAATTGCGAGTAATTGCGAATACGAAGTTTCATTTGCGAGTAATTGCGAATACGAGGTTTCATTTGCGAATAATTGCGAATACGATGTTTCATTTACGAGTAATTGCGAATACGAAGTTTCATTTGCGAGTAATTGCGAATACGAAGTTTCATTTGCGAGTAATTGCGAATACGAATTTCCATTTGCGAGTAATTGCGAATACGAAGTTTCATTTGCGAGTAATTGCGAATACGAAGTTTCATTTGCGAGAAATTGCGAATACGAGGTTTTATTTGCGAATAATTGCGAATACGAATACAAATACTCGCAAATGCAACTTCGTATTCGCAATTACTCGCAAATGAAACATCGTATTCGCAATTATTCGCAAATAAAACCTCGTATTCGCAATTTCTCGCAAATGAAACTTCGTATTCGCAATTACTCGCAAATGAAACTTCGTATTCGCAATTACTCGCAAATGGAAATTCGTATTCGCAATTACTCGTAAATGAAACATCGTATTCGCAATTATTCGCAAATAAAACCTCGTATTCGCAATTTCTCGCAAATGAAACTTCGTATTCGCAATTACTCGCAAATGAAACTTCGTATTCGCAATTACTCGCAAATGAAACTTCGTATTCGCAATTACTCGTAAATGAAACATCGTATTCGCAATTATTCGCAAATGAAACCTCGTATTCGCAATTACTCGCAAATGAAACTTCGTATTCGCAATTACTCGCAATTGAAACATCGTATTCGCAAATGAAACTTCGTATTCGCAATTATTCGCAAATGAAACATCGTATTCGCAAATGAAACTTCGTATTCGCAATTACTCGCAAATGAAACTTCGTATTCGCAATTACTCGTAATGGAAACATCGTATTCGCAATTATTCGCAAATGAAACCTCGTATTCGCAATTACTCGCAAATGAAACTTCGTATTCGCAATTACTCGCAAATGAAACTTCGTATTCGCACTTATTCGCAAATGAAACTTCGTATTCGCAATTACTCGCAAATGAAACTTCGTATTCGCAATTACTCGCAAATGAAACTTCGTATTCGCAATTACTCGTAAATGAAACATCGTATTCGCAATTATTCGCAAATGAAACCTCGTATTCGCAATTACTCGCAAATGAAACTTCGTATTCGCAATTACTCGCAAATGAAACTTCGTAATCGCAATTACTCGCAAATGTAACTTCGTATTCGCAATTATTCGCAAATGAAACTTCGTATTCGCAATTACTCGCAAATGAAACTTCGTATTCGCAATTACTCGCAATTGAAACATCGTATTCGCAAATGAAACTTCGTATTCGCAATTATTCGCAAATGAAACATCGTATTCGCAAATGAAACTTCGTATTCGCAATTATTCGCAAATGAAACATATTATTCGCAAATGAAACTTCGTATTCGCAATTACTCGCAAATGAAACTTCGTATTCGCAATTACTCGTAAATGAAACATCGTATTCGCAATTATTCGCAAATGAAACCTCGTATTCGCAATTACTCGCAAATGAAACTGTGTATTCGCAATTACTCGCAATTGAAACATCGTATTCGCAAATGAAACTTCGTATTCGCAATTATTCGCAAATGAAACATCGTATTCGCAAATGAAACTTCGTATTCGCAATTACTCGCAAATGAAACTTCGTATTCGCAATTACTCGTAATGGAAACATCGTATTCGCAATTATTCGCAAATGAAACCTCGTATTCGCAATTACTCGCAAATGAAACTTCGTATTCGCAATTACTCGCAAATGAAACTTCGTATTCGCACTTATTCGCAAATGAAACTTCGTATTCGCAATTACTCGCAAATGAAACTTCGTATTCGCAATTACTCGCAAATGAAACTTCGTATTCGCAATTACTCGTAAATGAAACATCGTATTCGCAATTATTCGCAAATGAAACCTCGTATTCGCAATTACTCGCAAATGAAACTTCGTATTCGCAATTACTCGCAAATGAAACTTCGTAATCGCAATTACTCGCAAATGTAACTTCGTATTCGCAATTATTCGCAAATGAAACTTCGTATTCGCAATTACTCGCAAATGAAACTTCGTATTCGCAATTACTCGCAATTGAAACATCGTATTCGCAAATGAAACTTCGTATTCGCAATTATTCGCAAATGAAACATCGTATTCGCAAATGAAACTTCGTATTCGCAATTACTCGCACATGAAACTTCGTATTCGCAATTACTCGCAAATGAAACTTCTTATTCGCAATTACTAGTAAATGAAACATCGTATTCGCAATTATTCGCAAATGAAACCTCGTATTCGCAATTACTCGCAAATGAAACTTCGTATTCGCAATTACTCGCAATTGAAACATGGTATTCGCAAATGAAACTTCGTATTCGCAATTATTCGCAAATGAAACATCGTATTCGCAAATGAAACTTCGTATTCGCAAATACTCGCAAATGAAATTTCGTATTCGCAATTACTCGCAAATGAAACTTCGTATTCGCAAATGAAACTTCGTATTCGCAATTATTCGCAAATGAAACATAGTATTCGCAAATGAAACTTCGTATTCGCAATTACTCGCAAATGAAACTTCGTATTCGCAATTACTCGTAAATGAAACATCGTATTCGCAATTATTCGCAAATGAAACCTCGTTACCGCAATTACTCGCAAATGAAACTTCGTATTCGCAATTACTCGCAAATGAAACTTCGTATTCGCAATTACTCGCAATTGAAACATCGTATTCGCAAATGAAACTTCGTATTCGCAATTATTCGCAAATGAAACATATTATTCGCAAATGAAACTTCGTATTCGCAATTACTCGCAAATGAAACTTCGTATTCGCAATTACTCGTAAATGAAACATCGTATTCGCAATTATTCGCAAATGAAACCTCGTATTCGCAATTACTCGCAAATGAAACTTCGTATTCGCAATTACTCGCAATTGAAACATCGTATTCGCAAATGAAACTTCGTATTCGCAATTATTCGCAAATGAAACATCGTATTCGCAAATGAAACTTCGTATTCGCAATTACTCGCAAATGAAACTTCGTATTCGCAATTACTCGTAATGGAAACATCGTATTCGCAATTATTCGCAAATGAAACCTCGTATTCGCAATTACTCGCAAATGAAACTTCGTATTCGCAATTACTCGCAAATGAAACTTCGTATTCGCAGTTATTCGCAAATGAAACTTCGTATTCGCAATTACTCGCAAATGAAACTTCGTATTCGCAATTACTCGCAAATGAAACTTCGTATTCGCAATTACTCGTAAATGAAACATCGTATTCGCAATTATTCGCAAATGAAACCTCGTATTCGCAATTACTCGCAAATGAAACTTCGTATTCGCAATTACTCGCAAATGAAACTTCGTAATCGCAATTACTCGCAAATGTAACTTCGTATTCGCAATTATTCGCAAATGAAACTTCGTATTCGCAATTACTCGCAAATGAAACTTCGTATTCGCAATTACTCGCAATTGAAACATCGTATTCGCAAATGAAACTTCGTATTCGCAATTATTCGCAAATGAAACATCGTATTCGCAAATGAAACTTCGTATTCGCAATTACTCGCACATGAAACTTCGTATTCGCAATTACTCGCAAATGAAACTTCTTATTCGCAATTACTAGTAAATGAAACATCGTATTCGCAATTATTCGCAAATGAAACCTCGTATTCGCAATTACTCGCAAATGAAACTTCGTATTCGCAATTACTCGCAATTGAAACATGGTATTCGCAAATGAAACTTCGTATTCGCAATTATTCGCAAATGAAACATCGTATTCGCAAATGAAACTTCGTATTCGCAAATACTCGCAAATGCAACTTCGTATTAGCAATTACTCGCAAATGGAACATCGTATTCGCAATTATTCGCAAATAAAACCTCGTATTCGCAATTTCTCGCAAATGAAACTTCGTATTCGCAATTACTCGCAAATGAAACTTCGTATTCGCAATTACTCGCAAATGGAAATTCGTATTCGCAATTACTCGCAAATGAAACTTCGTATTCGCAAATGAAACTTCGTATTCGCAATTATTCGCAAATGAAACATATTATTCGCAAATGAAACTTCGTATTCGCAATTACTCGCAAATGAAACTTCGTATTCGCAATTACTCGTAAATGAAACATCGTATTCGCAATTATTCGCAAATGAAACCTCGTATTCGCAATTACTCGCAAATGAAACTTCGTATTCGCAATTACTCGCAATTGAAACATCGTATTCGCAAATGAAACTTCGTATTCGCAATTATTCGCAAATGAAACATCGTATTCGCAAATGAAACTTCGTATTCGCAATTACTCGCAAATGAAACTTCGTATTCGCAATTACTCGTAATGGAAACATCGTATTCGCAATTATTCGCAAATGAAACCTCGTATTCGCAATTACTCGCAAATGAAACTTCGTATTCGCAATTACTCGCAAATGAAACTTCGTATTCGCAGTTATTCGCAAATGAAACTTCGTATTCGCAATTACTCGCAAATGAAACTTCGTATTCGCAATTACTCGCAAATGAAACTTCGTATTCGCAATTACTCGTAAATGAAACATCGTATTCGCAATTATTCGCAAATGAAACCTCGTATTCGCAATTACTCGCAAATGAAACTTCGTATTCGCAATTACTCGCAAATGAAACTTCGTAATCGCAATTACTCGCAAATGTAACTTCGTATTCGCAATTATTCGCAAATGAAACTTCGTATTCGCAATTACTCGCAAATGAAACTTCGTATTCGCAATTACTCGCAATTGAAACATCGTATTCGCAAATGAAACTTCGTATTCGCAATTATTCGCAAATGAAACATCGTATTCGCAAATGAAACTTCGTATTCGCAATTACTCGCACATGAAACTTCGTATTCGCAATTACTCGCAAATGAAACTTCTTATTCGCAATTACTAGTAAATGAAACATCGTATTCGCAATTATTCGCAAATGAAACCTCGTATTCGCAATTACTCGCAAATGAAACTTCGTATTCGCAATTACTCGCAATTGAAACATGGTATTCGCAAATGAAACTTCGTATTCGCAATTATTCGCAAATGAAACATCGTATTCGCAAATGAAACTTCGTATTCGCAAATACTCGCAAATGAAACTTCGTATTCGCAATTACTCGCAAATGAAACATCGTATTCGCAATTATTCGCAAATAAAACCTCGTATTCGCAATTTCTCGCAAATGAAACTTCGTATTCGCAATTACTCGCAAATGAAACTTCGTATTCGCAATTACCCGCAAATGAAACTTCGTATTCACAATTACTCGCAAATGAAACTTCGTATTCGCAATTACTCGCAAATGAAACTTCGTATTCACAATTACTCGCAAATGAAATTTCGTATTCGCAATTACTCGCAAATGAAACTTCGTATTCGCAAATGAAACTTCGTATTCGCAATTATTCGCAAATGAAACATAGTATTCGCAAATGAAACTTCGTATTCGCAATTACTCGCAAATGAAACTTCGTATTCGCAATTACTCGTAAATGAAACATCGTATTCGCAATTATTCGCAAATGAAACCTCGTTACCGCAATTACTCGCAAATGAAACTTCGTATTCGCAATTACTCGCAAATGAAACTTCGTATTCGCAATTACTCGCAATTGAAACATCGTATTCGCAAATGAAACTTCGTATTCGCAATTATTCGCAAATGAAACATCGTATTCGCAATTACTCGCAAATGAAACTTCGTATTCGCAATTACTCGCAAATGAAACTTCGTAATCGCAATTACTCGCAAATGTAACTTCGTATTCGCAATTATTCGCAAATGAAACTTCGTATTCGCAATTACTCGCAAATGAAACTTCGTATTCGCAATTACTCGCAATTGAAACATCGTATTCGCAAATGAAACTTCGTATTCGCAATTATTCGCAAATGAAACATCGTATTCGCAAATGAAACTTCGTATTCGCAATTACTCGCACATGAAACTTCGTATTCGCAATTACTCGCAAATGAAACTTCTTATTCGCAATTACTAGTAAATGAAACATCGTATTCGCAATTATTCGCAAATGAAACCTCGTATTCGCAATTACTCGCAAATGAAACTTCGTATTCGCAATTACTCGCAATTGAAACATGGTATTCGCAAATGAAACTTCGTATTCGCAATTATTCGCAAATGAAACATCGTATTCGCAAATGAAACTTCGTATTCGCAAATACTCGCAAATGAAACTTCGTATTCGCAATTACTCGCAAATGAAACATCGTATTCGCAATTATTCGCAAATAAAACCTCGTATTCGCAATTTCTCGCAAATGAAACTTCGTATTCGCAATTACTCGCAAATGAAACTTCGTATTCGCAATTACCCGCAAATGAAACTTCGTATTCACAATTACTCGCAAATGAAACTTCGTATTCGCAATTACTCGCAAATGAAACTTCGTATTCACAATTACTCGCAAATGAAATTTCGTATTCGCAATTACTCGCAAATGAAACTTCGTATTCGCAAATGAAACTTCGTATTCGCAATTATTCGCAAATGAAACATAGTATTCGCAAATGAAACTTCGTATTCGCAATTACTCGCAAATGAAACTTCGTATTCGCAATTACTCGTAAATGAAACATCGTATTCGCAATTATTCGCAAATGAAACCTCGTTACCGCAATTACTCGCAAATGAAACTTCGTATTCGCAATTACTCGCAAATGAAACTTCGTATTCGCAATTACTCGCAATTGAAACATCGTATTCGCAAATGAAACTTCGTATTCGCAATTATTCGCAAATGAAACATCGTATTCGCGAATGAAACTTGGTATTCGCAATTACCCGCAAATGAAACTTCGTATTCACAATTACTCGCAAATGAAACTTCGTATTCGCAATTACTCGCAAATGAAACTTCGTATTCACAATTACTCGCAAATGAAATTTCGTATTCGCAATTACTCGCAAATGAAACTTCGTATTCGCAAATGAAACTTCGTATTCGCAATTATTCGCAAATGAAACATAGTATTCGCAAATGAAACTTCGTATTCGCAATTACTCGCAAATGAAACTTCGTATTCGCAATTACTCGTAAATGAAACATCGTATTCGCAATTATTCGCAAATGAAACCTCGTTACCGCAATTACTCGCAAATGAAACTTCGTATTCGCAATTACTCGCAAATGAAACTTCGTATTCGCAATTACTCGCAATTGAAACATCGTATTCGCAAATGAAACTTCGTATTCGCAATTATTCGCAAATGAAACATCGTATTCGCAATTACTCGCAAATGAAACTTCGTATTCGCAATTACTCGCAAATGAAACTTCGTAATCGCAATTACTCGCAAATGTAACTTCGTATTCGCAATTATTCGCAAATGAAACTTCGTATTCGCAATTACTCGCAAATGAAACTTCGTATTCGCAATTACTCGCAATTGAAACATCGTATTCGCAAATGAAACTTCGTATTCGCAATTATTCGCAAATGAAACATCGTATTCGCAAATGAAACTTCGTATTCGCAATTACTCGCACATGAAACTTCGTATTCGCAATTACTCGCAAATGAAACTTCTTATTCGCAATTACTAGTAAATGAAACATCGTATTCGCAATTATTCGCAAATGAAACCTCGTATTCGCAATTACTCGCAAATGAAACTTCGTATTCGCAATTACTCGCAATTGAAACATGGTATTCGCAAATGAAACTTCGTATTCGCAATTATTCGCAAATGAAACATCGTATTCGCAAATGAAACTTCGTATTCGCAAATACTCGCAAATGAAACTTCGTATTCGCAATTACTCGCAAATGAAACATCGTATTCGCAATTATTCGCAAATAAAACCTCGTATTCGCAATTTCTCGCAAATGAAACTTCGTATTCGCAATTACTCGCAAATGAAACTTCGTATTCGCAATTACCCGCAAATGAAACTTCGTATTCACAATTACTCGCAAATGAAACTTCGTATTCGCAATTACTCGCAAATGAAACTTCGTATTCACAATTACTCGCAAATGAAATTTCGTATTCGCAATTACTCGCAAATGAAACTTCGTATTCGCAAATGAAACTTCGTATTCGCAATTATTCGCAAATGAAACATAGTATTCGCAAATGAAACTTCGTATTCGCAATTACTCGCAAATGAAACTTCGTATTCGCAATTACTCGTAAATGAAACATCGTATTCGCAATTATTCGCAAATGAAACCTCGTTACCGCAATTACTCGCAAATGAAACTTCGTATTCGCAATTACTCGCAAATGAAACTTCGTATTCGCAATTACTCGCAATTGAAACATCGTATTCGCAAATGAAACTTCGTATTCGCAATTATTCGCAAATGAAACATCGTATTCGCGAATGAAACTTGGTATTCGCAATTACTCGCAAATGAAACTTCGTATTCGCAATTACTCGCAAATGAAACATCGTATTCGCAATTATTCGCAAATAAAACCTCGTATTCGCAATTTCTCGCAAATGAAACTTCGTATTCGCAATTACTCGCAAACGAAACTTCGTATTCGCAATTACTCGCAAATGGAACTTCGTATTCGCAATTACTCGCAAATGAAACTTCGTATTCGCAATTACTCGTAAATGAAACATCGTATTCGCAATTATTCGCAAATGAAACCTCGTATTCGCAATTACTCGCAAATAAAACTTCGTATTCGCAATTACTCGCAAATGAAACTTCGTAATCGCAATTACTCGCAAATGTAACTTCGTATTCGCAATTATTCGCAAATGAAACTTTGTATTCGCAATTACTCGCAAATGAAACTTCGTATTCGCAATTACTCGCAATTGAAACATCGTACTCGCAAATGAAACTTCGTATTCGCAATTATTCGCAAATGAAACATCGTATTCGCAAATGAAACTTCGTATTCGCAATTATTCGCAAATGAAACTTCGTATTCGCAATTACTCGCAAATGAAACTTCGTATTCGCAATTACTCGCAAATGAAACTTCGTAATCGCAATTACTCGCAAATGAAACTTCGTATTCGCAATTACTCGCAAATGAAACTTCGTATTCGCAATTACTCGCAATTGAAACATCGTACTCGCAAATGAAACTTCGTATTCGCAATTATTCGCAAATGAAACATCGTATTCGCAAATGAAACTTCGTATTCGCAATTATTCGCAAATGAAACTTCGTATTCGCAATTACTCGCAAATGAAACTTCGTATTCGCAATTACTCGCAAATGAAACTTCGTAATCGCAATTACTCGCAAATGTAACTTCGTATTCGCAATTATTCGCAAATGAAACTTCGTATTCGCAATTACTCGCAAATGAAACTTCGTATTCGCAATTACTCGCAATTGAAAGATCGTACAAGCAAATGAAACTTCGTATTCGCAATTATTCGCAAATGAAACATCGTATTCGCAAATGAAACTTCGTATTCGCAATTACTCGCACATGAAACTTCGTATTCGCAATTACTCGCAAATGAAACTTCTTATTCGCAAATACTAGTAAATGAAACATCGTATTCGCAATTATTCGCAAATGAAACCTCGTATTCGCAATTACTCGCAAATGAAACTTCGTATTCGCAATTACTCGCAATTGAAACATTGTATTCGCAAATGAAACTTCGTATTCGCAATTATTCGCAAATGAAACATCGTATTCGCAAATGAAACTTCGTATTCGCAAATACTCGCAAATGAAACTTCGTATTCGCAATTAGGCTGTCTTCAGACTTTTTGTGCGATACAAGATACAGATACACGATTCATTTTCGAATTATTTGTATCGTCTCATTTTGTATCCGTATCTTGGCGCCAACGTATCAGAAAAGTATGAACGTTCCAGGATACATTTTTTCGATTTTGTTAGTTTCAAATTCAAAAGTAACTTTTAACAATTTTAAGTTCTTTATTTCATAGATATTTATAGGTATTCCTCAAATTGACGTCTATCTCATCGCACGCGACGCGACGCGCGCACGCGCCGCGACAAAATGTGAAAATGAATGAATTTCGATAAACTTTGGACATCGTGAAAAACGAAAACGCTGATGATCATTGTTACCGATCCCCATGCCATATACTCAATTTAACTCACGCGAAGCGCGTGCACGCGACGCGGCAGAAATATCAAAATGAGTCGATTCATATAAAACACGCGGCGCGTGCACGCGTCGCGTGCGTGATATAAAATTGATATCCACATTCGCAATCTCCATGATCGATAATCACAGTTCACAAATTTGACCCAAATCTGCATATTTTCTCATTTTGACGCGTCGCGTGCGCGCGTCGCGCGCAAAAATGAATTTTTTTGTTGCGGATATCAATCTGTTTTGTGTGGGGGAACATTCTATCAATTGGAAAAATCTCACAAAAATCACTTTTTGTGGGTTATAATCCGAAAACCTAGATGTATCCACAATATGAGTGAAGTGTAGAATGCCGGCCGCAATCTTCAAAAAAAGTGTATTGTCGATTCAAAATGATGTATCTGACGCCGAGATACTGTAGAAAAAGTATGAACACGATAGATACATCGCGTGACGCATGTATCTGTCGCCGCTACAAAAATGCAATCGATACACATGATTAGAGCGCGCATGTATCGTGTATCTTGTATCGCACAAAAAGTCTGAAGACAGCCTTACTCGCAAATGAAACTTCGTATTCGCAATTATTCGCAAATAAAACCTCGTATTCGCAATTTCTCGCAAATGAAACTTCGTATTCGCAATTACTCGCAAATGAAACTTCGTATTCGCAATTACTCGCAAATGAAACTTCGTATTCACAATTACTCGCAAATGAAATTTCGTATTCGCAATTACTCGCAAATGAAACTTCGTATTCGCAAATGAAACTTCGTATTCGCAATTATTCGCAAATGAAACATAGTATTCGCAAATGAAACTTCGTATTCGCAATTACTCGCAAATGAAACTTCGTATTCGCAATTACTCGTAAATGAAACATCGTATTCGCAATTATTCGCAAATGAAACCTCGTATTCGCAATTACTCGCAAATGAAACTTCGTATTCGCAATTACTCGCAAATGAAACTTCGTATTCGCAATTACTCGCAATTGAAACATCGTATTCGCAAATGAAACTTCGTATTCGCAATTATTCGCAAATGAAACATCGTATTCGCAAATGAAACTTGGTATTCGCAATTACTCGCAAATGAAACTTCGTATTCGCAATTACTCGCAAATGAAACATCGTATTCGCAATTATTCGCAAATAAAACCTCGTATTCGCAATTTCTCGCAAATGAAACTTCGTATTCGCAATTACTCGCAAATGAAACTTCGTATTCGCCATTACTCGCAAATGGAAATTCGTATTCGCAATTACTCGCAAATGAAACTTCGTATTCGCAAATGAAACTTCGTATTCGCAATTATTCGCAAATGAAACATATTATTCGCAAATGAAACTTCGTATTCGCAATTACTCGCAAATGAAACTTCGTATTCGCAATTACTCGTAAATGAAACCTCGTATTCGCAATTATTCGCAAATGAAACCTCGTATTCGCAATTACTCGCAAATGAAACTTCGTATTCGCCATTACTCGCAAATGGAAATTCGTATTCGCAATTACTCGCAAATGAAACTTCGTATTCGCAAATGAAACTTCGTATTCGCAATTATTCGCAAATGAAACATATTATTCGCAAATGAAACTTCGTATTCGCAATTACTCGCAAATGAAACTTCGTATTCGCAATTACTCGTAAATGAAACATCGTATTCGCAATTATTCGCAAATGAAACCTCGTATTCGCAATTACTCGCAAATGAAACTTCGTATTCGCAATTACTCGCAATTGAAACATCGTATTCGCAAATGAAACTTCGTATTCGCAATTATTCGCAAATGAAACATCGTATTCGCAAATGAAACTTCGTATTCGCAATTACTCGCAAATGAAACTTCGTATTCGCAATTACTCGTAATGGAAACATCGTATTCGCAATTATTCGCAAATGAAACCTCGTATTCGCAATTACTCGCAAATGAAACTTCGTATTCGCAATTACTCGCAAATGAAACTTCGTATTCGCAGTTATTCGCAAATGAAACTTCGTATTCGCAATTACTCGCAAATGAAACTTCGTATTCGCAATTACTCGCAAATGAAACTTCGTATTCGCAATTACTCGTAAATGAAACATCGTATTCGCAATTATTCGCAAATGAATTCTCGTATTCGCAATTACTCGCAAATGAAACTTCGTATTCGCAATTACTCGCAAATGAAACTTCGTATTCGCAATTACTCGCAAATGTAACTTCGTATTCGCAATTATTCGCAATTGAAACTTCGTATTCGCAATTACTCGCAAATGAAACTTCGTATTCGCAATTACTCGCAATTGAAACATCGTATTCGCAAATGAAACTTCGTATTCGCAATTATTCGCAAATGAAACATCGTATTCGCAAATGAAACTTCGTATTCGCAATTACTCGCACATGAAACTTCGTATTCGCAATTACTCGCAAATGAAACTTCTTATTCGCAATTACTAGTAAATGAAACATCGTATTCGCAATTATTCGCAAATGAAACCTCGTATTCGCAATTACTCGCAAATGAAACTTCGTATTCGCAATTACTCGCAATTGAAACATGGTATTCGCAAATGAAACTTCGTATTCGCAATTATTCGCAAATGAAACATCGTATTCGCAAATGAAACTTCGTATTCGCAAATACTCGCAAATGAAACTTCGTATTCGCAATTACTCGCAAATGAAACATCGTATTCGCAATTATTCGCAAATAAAACCTCGTATTCGCAATTTCTCGCAAATGAAACTTCGTATTCGCAATTACTCGCAAATGAAACTTCGTATTCGCAATTACCCGCAAATGAAACTTCGTATTCACAATTACTCGCAAATGAAACTTCGTATTCGCCATTACTCGCAAATGGAAATTCGTATTCGCAATTACTCGCAAATGAAACTTCGTATTCGCAAATGAAACTTCGTATTCGCAATTATTCGCAAATGAAACATATTATTCGCAAATGAAACTTCGTATTCGCAATTACTCGCAAATGAAACTCCGTATTCGCAATTACTCGTAAATGAAACTTCGTAATCGCAATTACTCGCAAATGTAACTTCGTATTCGCAATTATTCGCAAATGAAACTTCGTATTCGCAATTACTCGCAAATGAAACTTCGTATTCGCAATTACTCGCAATTGAAACATCGTATTCGCAAATGAAACTTCGTATTCGCAAATGAAACTTCGTATTCGCAATTACTCGCAAATGAAACTTCGTATTCGCAATTACTCGTAATGGAAACATCGTATTCGCAATTATTCGCAAATGAAACCTCGTATTCGCAATTACTCGCAAATGAAACTTCGTATTCGCAATTACTCGCAAATGAAACTTCGTATTCGCAGTTATTCGCAAATGAAACTTCGTATTCGCAATTACTCGCAAATGAAACTTCGTATTCGCAATTACTCGCAAATGAAACTTCGTATTCGCAATTACTCGTAAATGAAACATCGTATTCGCAATTATTCGCAAATGAATTCTCGTATTCGCAATTACTCGCAAATGAAACTTCGTATTCGCAATTACTCGCAAATGAAACTTCGTAATCGCAATTACTCGCAAATGTAACTTCGTATTCGCAATTATTCGCAAATGAAACTTCGTATTCGCAATTACTCGCAAATGAAACTTCGTATTCGCAATTACTCGCAATTGAAACATCGTATTCGCAAATGAAACTTCGTATTCGCAATTATTCGCAAATGAAACATCGTATTCGCAAATGAAACTTCGTATTCGCAATTACTCGCACATGAAACTTCGTATTCGCAATTACTCGCAAATGAAACTTCTTATTCGCAATTACTAGTAAATGAAACATCGTATTCGCAATTATTCGCAAATGAAACCTCGTATTCGCAATTACTCGCAAATGAAACTTCGTATTCGCAATTACTCGCAATTGAAACATGGTATTCGCAAATGAAACTTCGTATTCGCAATTATTCGCAAATGAAACATCGTATTCGCAAATGAAACTTCGTAATCGCAATTACTCGCAAATGTAACTTCGTATTCGCAATTATTCGCAAATGAAACTTCGTATTCGCAATTACTCGCAAATGAAACTTCGTATTCGCAATTACTCGCAATTGAAACATGGTATTCGCAAATGAAACTTCGTATTCGCAATTATTCGCAAATGAAACATCGTATTCGCAAATGAAACTTCGTATTCGCAAATACTCGCAAATGAAACTTCGTATTCGCAATTACTCGCAAATGAAACATCGTATTCGCAATTATTCGCAAATAAAACCTCGTATTCGCAATTTCTCGCAAATGAAACTTCGTATTCGCAATTACTCGCAAATGAAACTTCGTATTCGCAATTACCCGCAAATGAAACTTCGTATTCACAATTACTCGCAAATGAAACTTCGTATTCGCAATTACTCGCAAATGAAACTTCGTATTCACAATTACTCGCAAATGAAATTTCGTATTCGCAATTACTCGCAAATGAAACTTCGTATTCGCAAATGAAACTTCGTATTCGCAATTATTCGCAAATGAAACATAGTATTCGCAAATGAAACTTCGTATTCGCAATTACTCGCAAATGAAACTTCGTATTCGCAATTACTCGTAAATGAAACATCGTATTCGCAATTATTCGCAAATGAAACCTCGTTACCGCAATTACTCGCAAATGAAACTTCGTATTCGCAATTACTCGCAAATGAAACTTCGTATTCGCAATTACTCGCAATTGAAACATCGTATTCGCAAATGAAACTTCGTATTCGCAATTATTCGCAAATGAAACATCGTATTCGCAATTACTCGCAAATGAAACTTCGTATTCGCAATTACTCGCAAATGAAACTTCGTAATCGCAATTACTCGCAAATGTAACTTCGTATTCGCAATTATTCGCAAATGAAACTTCGTATTCGCAATTACTCGCAAATGAAACTTCGTATTCGCAATTACTCGCAATTGAAACATCGTATTCGCAAATGAAACTTCGTATTCGCAATTATTCGCAAATGAAACATCGTATTCGCAAATGAAACTTCGTATTCGCAATTACTCGCACATGAAACTTCGTATTCGCAATTACTCGCAAATGAAACTTCTTATTCGCAATTACTAGTAAATGAAACATCGTATTCGCAATTATTCGCAAATGAAACCTCGTATTCGCAATTACTCGCAAATGAAACTTCGTATTCGCAATTACTCGCAATTGAAACATGGTATTCGCAAATGAAACTTCGTATTCGCAATTATTCGCAAATGAAACATCGTATTCGCAAATGAAACTTCGTATTCGCAAATACTCGCAAATGAAACTTCGTATTCGCAATTACTCGCAAATGAAACATCGTATTCGCAATTATTCGCAAATAAAACCTCGTATTCGCAATTTCTCGCAAATGAAACTTCGTATTCGCAATTACTCGCAAATGAAACTTCGTATTCGCAATTACCCGCAAATGAAACTTCGTATTCACAATTACTCGCAAATGAAACTTCGTATTCGCAATTACTCGCAAATGAAACTTCGTATTCACAATTACTCGCAAATGAAATTTCGTATTCGCAATTACTCGCAAATGAAACTTCGTATTCGCAAATGAAACTTCGTATTCGCAATTATTCGCAAATGAAACATAGTATTCGCAAATGAAACTTCGTATTCGCAATTACTCGCAAATGAAACTTCGTATTCGCAATTACTCGTAAATGAAACATCGTATTCGCAATTATTCGCAAATGAAACCTCGTTACCGCAATTACTCGCAAATGAAACTTCGTATTCGCAATTACTCGCAAATGAAACTTCGTATTCGCAATTACTCGCAATTGAAACATCGTATTCGCAAATGAAACTTCGTATTCGCAATTATTCGCAAATGAAACATCGTATTCGCAAATGAAACTTGGTATTCGCAATTACTCGCAAATGAAACTTCGTATTCGCAATTACTCGCAAATGAAACATCGTATTCGCAATTATTCGCAAATAAAACCTCGTATTCGCAATTTCTCGCAAATGAAACTTCGTATTCGCAATTACTCGCAAACGAAACTTCGTATTCGCAATTACTCGCAAATGGAACTTCGTATTCGCAATTACTCGCAAATGAAACTTCGTATTCGCAATTACTCGCAAATGAAACTTCGTATTCGCAAATGAAACTTCGTATTCGCAATTATTCGCAAATGAAACATAGTATTCGCAAATGAAACTTCGTATTCGCAATTACTCGCAAATGAAACTTCGTATTCGCAATTACTCGTAAATGAAACATCGTATTCGCAATTATTCGCAAATGAAACCTCGTATTCGCAATTACTCGCAAATGAAACTTCGTATTCGCAATTACTCGCAATTGAAACATCGTATTCGCAAATGAAACTTCGTATTCGCAATTATTCGCAAATGAAACATCGTATTCGCAAATGAAACTTCGTATTCGCAATTACTCGCAAATGAAACTTCGTATTCGCAATTACTCGTAATGGAAACATCGTATTCGCAAAAATGAAACTTCAAATGAAACTTCGTATTCGCAATTACTCGCAAATGAAACATCGTATTCGCAATCATTCGCAAATAAAACCTCGTATTCGCAATTTCTCGCAAATGAAACTTCGTATTCGCAATTACTCGCAAATGAAACTTCGTATTCGCAATTACTCGCAAATGGAAATTCGTATTCGCAATTACTCGCAAATGAAACTTCGTATTCGCAATTACTCGCAAATGAAACATATTATTCGCAAATGAAACTTCGTATTCGCAATTACTCGCAAATGAAACTTCGTATTCGCAATTACTCGTAATGGAAACATCGTATTCGCAATTATTCGCAAATGAAACCTCGTATTCGCAATTACTCGCAAATGAAACTTCGTATTCGCAATTACTCGCAAATGAAACTTCGTATTCGCAGTTATTCGCAAATGAAACTTCGTATTCGCAATTACTCGCAAATGAAACTTCGTATTCGCAATTACTCGCAAATGAAACTTCGTATTCGCAATTACTCGTAAATGAAACATCGTATTCGCAATTATTCGCAAATGAAACCTCGTATTCGCAATTACTCGCAAATGAAACTTCGTATTCGCAATTACTCGCAAATGAAACTTCGTAATCGCAATTACTCGCAAATGTAACTTCGTATTCGCAATTACTCGCAATTGAAACATCGTATTCGCAAATGAAACTTCGTATTCGCAATTATTCGCAAATGAAACATCGTATTCGCAAATGAAACTTGGTATTCGCAATTACTCGCAAATGAAACTTCGTATTCGCAATTACTCGCAAATGAAACATCGTATTCGCAATTATTCGCAAATAAAACCTCGTATTCGCAATTTCTCGCAAATGAAACTTCGTATTCGCAATTACTCGCAAATGAAACTTTGTATTCGCAATTACTCGCAATTGAAACATCGTATTCGCAAATGAAACTTCGTATTCGCAATTATTCGCAAATGAAACATCGTATTCGCAATTATTCGCAAATGAAACCTCGTATTCGCAATTACTCGCAAATGAAACTTCGTATTCGCAATTACTCGCAATTGAAACATCGTATTCGCAAATGAAACTTCGTATTCGCAATTACTCGTAAATGAAACATCGTATTCGCAATTATTCGCAAATGAAACCTCGTATTCGCAATTACTCGCAAATGAAACTTCGTATTCGCAATTACTCGCAATTGAAACATCGTATTCGCAAATGAAACTTCGTATTCGCAAATATTCGCAAATGAAACATCGTATTCGCAAATGAAACTTCGTATTCGCAATTACTCGCAAATGAAACTTCGTATTCGCAATTACTCGTAATGGAAACATCGTATTCGCAAAAATGAAACTTCAAATGAAACTTCGTATTCGCAATTACTCGCAAATGAAACATCGTATTCGCAATTATTCGCAAATAAAACCTCGTATTCGCAATTTCTCGCAAATGAAACTTCGTATTCGCAATTACTCGCAAATGAAACTTCGTATTCGCAATTACTCGCAAATGGAAATTCGTATTCGCAATTACTCGCAAATGAAACTTCGTATTCGCAATTACTCGCAAATGAAACATATTATTCGCAAATGAAACTTCGTATTCGCAATTACTCGCAAATGAAACTTCGTATTCGCAATTACTCGTAATGGAAACATCGTATTCGCAATTATTCGCAAATGAAACCTCGTATTCGCAATTACTCGCAAATGAAACTTCGTATTCGCAATTACTCGCAAATGAAACTTCGTATTCGCAGTTATTCGCAAATGAAACTTCGTATTCGCAATTACTCGCAAATGAAACTTCGTATTCGCAATTACTCGCAAATGAAACTTCGTATTCGCAATTACTCGTAAATGAAACATCGTCTTCGCAATTATTCGCAAATGAAACCTCGTATTCGCAATTACTCGCAAATGAAACTTCGTATTCGCAATTACTCGCAAATGAAACTTCGTAATCGCAATTACTCGCAAATGTAACTTCGTATTCGCAATTACTCGCAATTGAAACATCGTATTCGCAAATGAAACTTCGTATTCGCAATTATTCGCAAATGAAACATCGTATTCGCAAATGAAACTTGGTATTCGCAATTACTCGCAAATGAAACTTCGTATTCGCAATTACTCGCAAATGAAACATCGTATTCGCAATTATTCGCAAATAAAACCTCGTATTCGCAATTTCTCGCAAATGAAACTTCGTATTCGCAATTACTCGCAAATGAAACTTCGTATTCGCAATTACTCGCAAATGGAAATTCGTATTCGCAATTACTCGCAAATGAAACTTCGTATTCGCAATTACTCGCAAATGAAACTTCGTATTCGCAAATGAAACTTCGTATTCGCAATTATTCGCAAATGAAACATATTATTCGCAAATGAAACTTCGTATTCGCAATTACTCGCAAATGAAACTTCGTATTCGCAATTACTCGTAAATGAAACATCGTATTCGCAATTATTCGCAAATGAAACCTCGTATTCGCAATTACTCGCAAATGAAACTTCGTATTCGCAATTACTCGCAATTGAAACATCGTATTCGCAAATGAAACTTCGTATTCGCAATTATTCGCAAATGAAACATCGTATTCGCAAATGAAACTTCGTATTCGCAATTACTCGCAAATGAAACTTCGTATTCGCAATTACTCGTAATGGAAACATCGTATTCGCAATTATTCGCAAATGAAACCTCGTATTCGCAATTACTCGCAAATGAAACTTCGTATTCGCAATTACTCGCAAATGAAACTTCGTATTCGCAGTTATTCGCAAATGAAACTTCGTATTCGCAATTACTCGCAAATGAAACTTCGTATTCGCAATTACTCGCAAATGAAACTTCGTATTCGCAATTACTCGTAAATGAAACATCGTATTCGCAATTATTCGCAAATGAAACCTCGTATTCGCAATTACTCGCAAATGAAACTTCGTATTCGCAATTACTCGCAAATGAAACTTCGTAATCGCAATTACTCGCAAATGTAACTTCGTATTCGCAATTATTCGCAAATGAAACTTCGTATTCGCAATTACTCGCAAATGAAACTTCGTATTCGCAATTACTCGCAATTGAAACATCGTATTCGCAAATGAAACTTCGTATTCGCAATTATTCGCAAATGAAACATCGTATTCGCAAATGAAACTTCGTATTCGCAATTACTCGCACATGAAACTTCGTATTCGCAATTACTCGCAAATGAAACTTCTTATTCGCAATTACTAGTAAATGAAACATCGTATTCGCAATTATTCGCAAACGAAACCTCGTATTCGCAATTACTCGCAAATGAAACTTCGTATTCGCAATTACTCGCAATTGAAACATCGTATTCGCAAATGAAACTTCGTATTCGCAATTATTCGCAAATGAAACATCGTATTCGCAAATGAAACTTCGTATTCGCAGTTATTCGCAAATGAAACTTCGTATTCGCAATTACTCGCAAATGAAACTTCGTATTCGCAATTACTCGCAAATGAAACATCGTATTCGCAATTATTCGCAAATAAAACCTGGTATTCGCAATTTCTCGCAAATGAAACTTCGTATTCGCAATTACTCGCAAATGAAACTTCGTATTCGCAATTACTCGCAAATGAAACTTCGTATTCACAATTACTCGCAAATGAAACTTCGTATTCGCAATTACTCGCAAATGAAACTTCGTATTCACAATTACTCGCAAATGAAATTTCGTATTCGCAATTACTCGCAAATGAAACTTCGTATTCGCAAATGAAACTTCGTATTCGCAATTATTCGCAAATGAAACATAGTATTCGCAAATGAAACTTCGTATTCGCAATTACTCGCAAATGAAACTTCGTATTCGCAATTACTCGTAAATGAAACATCGTATTCGCAATTATTCGCAAATGAAACCTCGTTACCGCAATTACTCGCAAATGAAACTTCGTATTCGCAATTACTCGCAAATGAAACTTCGTATTCGCAATTACTCGCAATTGAAACATCGTATTCGCAAATGAAACTTCGTATTCGCAATTATTCGCAAATGAAACATCGTATTCGCAAATGAAACTTGGTATTCGCAATTACTCGCAAATGAAACTTCGTATTCGCAATTACTCGCAAATGAAATATCGTATTCGCAATTATTCGCAAATAAAACCTCGTATTCGCAATTTCTCGCAAATGAAACTTCGTATTCGCAATTACTCGCAAATGAAACTTCGTATTCGCAATTACTCGCAAATGGAACTTCGTATTCGCAATTACTCGCAAATGAAACTTCGTATTCGCAATTACTCGCAAATGAAACTTCGTATTCGCAAATGAAACTTCGTATTCGCAATTATTCGCAAATGAAACATAGTATTCGCAAATGAAACTTCGTATTCGCAATTACTCGCAAATGAAACTTCGTATTCGCAATTACTCGTAAATGAAACATCGTATTCGCAATTATTCGCAAATGAAACCTCGTATTCGCAATTACTCGCAAATGAAACTTCGTATTCGCAATTACTCGCAATTGAAACATCGTATTCGCAAATGAAACTTCGTATTCGCAATTATTCGCAAATGAAACATCGTATTCGCAAATGAAACTTCGTATTCGCAATTACTCGCAAATGAAACTTCGTATTCGCAATTACTCGCAATTGAAACATCGTATTCGCAAATGAAACTTCGTATTCGCAAATGAAACTTCGTATTCGCAATTACTCGCAAATGAAACTTCGTATTCGCAATTACTCGTAATGGAAACATCGTATTCGCAATTATTCGCAAATGAAACCTCGTATTCGCAATTACTCGCAAATGAAACTTCGTATTCGCAATTACTCGCAAATGAAACTTCGTATTCGCAGTTATTCGCAAATGAAACTTCGTATTCGCAATTACTCGCAAATGAAACTTCGTATTCGCAATTACTCGCAAATGAAACTTCGTATTCGCAATTACTCGTAAATGAAACATCGTATTCGCAATTATTCGCAAATGAATTCTCGTATTCGCAATTACTCGCAAATGAAACTTCGTATTCGCAATTACTCGCAAATGAAACTTCGTAATCGCAATTACTCGCAAATGTAACTTCGTATTCGCAATTATTCGCAAATGAAACTTCGTATTCGCAATTACTCGCAAATGAAACTTCGTATTCGCAATTACTCGCAATTGAAACATCGTATTCGCAAATGAAACTTCGTATTCGCAATTATTCGCAAATGAAACATCGTATTCGCAAATGAAACTTCGTATTCGCAATTACTCGCACATGAAACTTCGTATTCGCAATTACTCGCAAATGAAACTTCTTATTCGCAATTACTAGTAAATGAAACATCGTATTCGCAATTATTCGCAAATGAAACCTCGTTACCGCAATTACTCGCAAATGAAACTTCGTATTCGCAATTACTCGCAAATGAAACTTCGTATTCGCAATTACTCGCAATTGAAACATCGTATTCGCAAATGAAACTTCGTATTCGCAATTATTCGCAAATGAAACATCGTATTCGCAAATGAAACTTGGTATTCGCAATTACTCGCAAATGAAACTTCGTATTCGCAATTACTCGCAAATGAAATATCGTATTCGCAATTATTCGCAAATAAAACCTCGTATTCGCAATTTCTCGCAAATGAAACTTCGTATTCGCAATTACTCGCAAATGAAACTTCGTATTCGCAATTACTCGCAAATGGAACTTCGTATTCGCAATTACTCGCAAATGAAACTTCGTATTCGCAATTACTCGCAAATGAAACTTCGTATTCGCAAATGAAACTTCGTATTCGCAATTATTCGCAAATGAAACATAGTATTCGCAAATGAAACTTCGTATTCGCAATTACTCGCAAATGAAACTTCGTATTCGCAATTACTCGTAAATGAAACATCGTATTCGCAATTATTCGCAAATGAAACCTCGTATTCGCAATTACTCGCAAATGAAACTTCGTATTCGCAATTACTCGCAATTGAAACATCGTATTCGCAAATGAAACTTCGTATTCGCAAATGAAACTTCGTATTCGCAATTACTCGCAAATGAAACTTCGTATTCGCAATTACTCGTAATGGAAACATCGTATTCGCAATTATTCGCAAATGAAACCTCGTATTCGCAATTACTCGCAAATGAAACTTCGTATTCGCAATTACTCGCAAATGAAACTTCGTATTCGCAGTTATTCGCAAATGAAACTTCGTATTCGCAATTACTCGCAAATGAAACTTCGTATTCGCAATTACTCGCAAATGAAACTTCGTATTCGCAATTACTCGCAAATGAAACATCGTATTCGCAATTATTCGCAAATGAATTCTCGTATTCGCAATTACTCGCAAATGAAACTTCGTATTCGCAATTACTCGCAAATGAAACTTCGTAATCGCAATTACTCGCAAATGTAACTTCGTATTCGCAATTATTCGCAAATGAAACTTCGTATTCGCAATTACTCGCAAATGAAACTTCGTATTCGCAATTACTCGCAATTGAAACATCGTATTCGCAAATGAAACTTCGTATTCGCAATTATTCGCAAATGAAACATCGTATTCGCAAATGAAACTTCGTATTCGCAATTACTCGCACATGAAACTTCGTATTCGCAATTACTCGCAAATGAAACTTCTTATTCGCAATTACTAGTAAATGAAACATCGTATTCGCAATTATTCGCAAATGAAACCTCGTTACCGCAATTACTCGCAAATGAAACTTCGTATTCGCAATTACTCGCAAATGAAACTTCGTATTCGCAATTACTCGCAATTGAAACATCGTATTCGCAAATGAAACTTCGTATTCGCAATTATTCGCAAATGAAACATCGTATTCGCAATTACTCGCAAATGAAACTTCGTATTCGCAATTACTCGCAAATGAAACTTCGTAATCGCAATTACTCGCAAATGTAACTTCGTATTCGCAATTATTCGCAAATGAAACTTCGTATTCGCAATTACTCGCAAATGAAACTTCGTATTCGCAATTACTCGCAATTGAAACATCGTATTCGCAAATGAAACTTCGTATTCGCAATTATTCGCAAATGAAACATCGTATTCGCAAATGAAACTTCGTATTCGCAATTACTCGCACATGAAACTTCGTATTCGCAATTACTCGCAAATGAAACTTCGTATTCACAATTACTCGCAAATGAAATTTCGTATTCGCAATTACTCGCAAATGAAACTTCGTATTCGCAAATGAAACTTCGTATTCGCAATTATTCGCAAATGAAACATAGTATTCGCAAATGAAACTTCGTATTCGCAATTACTCGCAAATGAAACTTCGTATTCGCAATTACTCGTAAATGAAACATCGTATTCGCAATTATTCGCAAATGAAACCTCGTTACCGCAATTACTCGCAAATGAAACTTCGTATTCGCAATTACTCGCAAATGAAACTTCGTATTCGCAATTACTCGCAATTGAAACATCGTATTCGCAAATGAAACTTCGTATTCGCAATTATTCGCAAATGAAACATCGTATTCGCAAATGAAACTTGGTATTCGCAATTACTCGCAAATGAAACTTCGTATTCGCAATTACTCGCAAATGAAACATCGTATTCGCAATTATTCGCAAATAAAACCTCGTATTCGCAATTTCTCGCAAATGAAACTTCGTATTCGCAATTACTCGCAAACGAAACTTCGTATTCGCAATTACTCGCAAATGGAACTTCGTATTCGCAATTACTCGCAAATGAAACTTCGTATTCGCAATTACTCGCAAATGAAACTTCGTATTCGCAAATGAAACTTCGTATTCGCAATTATTCGCAAATGAAACATAGTATTCGCAAATGAAACTTCGTATTCGCAATTACTCGCAAATGAAACTTCGTATTCGCAATTACTCGTAAATGAAACATCGTATTCGCAATTATTCGCAAATGAAACCTCGTATTCGCAATTACTCGCAAATGAAACTTCGTATTCGCAATTACTCGCAATTGAAACATCGTATTCGCAAATGAAACTTCGTATTCGCAATTATTCGCAAATGAAACATCGTATTCGCAAATGAAACTTCGTATTCGCAATTACTCGCAAATGAAACTTCGTATTCGCAATTACTCGTAATGGAAACATCGTATTCGCAAAAATGAAACTTCAAATGAAACTTCGTATTCGCAATTACTCGCAAATGAAACATCGTATTCGCAATTATTCGCAAATAAAACCTCGTATTCGCAATTTCTCGCAAATGAAACTTCGTATTCGCAATTACTCGCAAATGAAACTTCGTATTCGCAATTACTCGCAAATGGAAATTCGTATTCGCAATTACTCGCAAATGAAACTTCGTATTCGCAATTACTCGCAAATGAAACATATTATTCGCAAATGAAACTTCGTATTCGCAATTACTCGCAAATGAAACTTCGTATTCGCAATTACTCGTAATGGAAACATCGTATTCGCAATTATTCGCAAATGAAACCTCGTATTCGCAATTACTCGCAAATGAAACTTCGTATTCGCAATTACTCGCAAATGAAACTTCGTATTCGCAGTTATTCGCAAATGAAACTTCGTATTCGCAATTACTCGCAAATGAAACTTCGTATTCGCAAATGAAACTTCGTATTCGCAATTATTCGCAAATGAAACATATTATTCGCAAATGAAACTTCGTATTCGCAATTACTCGCAAATGAAACTTCGTATTCGCAATTACTCGTAAATGAAACTTCGTAATCGCAATTATTCGCAAATGTAACTTCGTATTCGCAATTACTCGCAATTGAAACTTCGTATTCGCAATTACTCGCAATTGAAACATCGTATTCGCAAATGAAACTTCGTATTCGCAATTATTCGCAAATGAAACATCGTATTCGCAAATGAAACTTCGTATTCGCAATTACTCGCAAATGAAACTTCGTATTCGCAATTACTCGTAATGGAAACATCGTATTCGCAATTATTCGCAAATGAAACCTCGTATTCGCAATTACTCGCAAATGAAACTTCGTATTCGCAATTACTCGCAAATGAAACTTCGTATTCGCAGTTATTCGCAAATGAAACTTCGTATTCGCAATTACTCGCAAATGAAACTTCGTATTCGCAATTACTCGCAAATGAAACTTCGTATTCGCAATTACTCGTAAATGAAACATCGTATTCGCAATTATTCGCAAATGAAACCTCGTATTCGCAATTACTCGCAAATGAAACTTCGTATTCGCAATTACTCGCAAATGAAACTTCGTAATCGCAATTACTCGCAAATGTAACTTCGTATTCGCAATTATTCGCAAATGAAACATCGTATTCGCAAATGAAACTTCGTATTCGCAATTATTCGCAAATGAAACATCGTATTCGCAAATGAAACTTCGTATTCGCAATTACTCGCAAATGAAACTTCGTATTCGCAATTACTCGCAATTGAAACATCGTATTCGCAAATGAAACTTCGTATTCGCAATTATTCGCAAATGAAACATCGTATTCGCAAATGAAACTTCGTATTCGCAATTACTCGCACATGAAACTTCGTATTCGCAATTACTCGCAAATGAAACTTCTTATTCGCAATTACTAGTAAATGAAACATCGTATTCGCAATTATTCGCAAATGAAACTTCGTATTCGCAATTACTCGCAAATGAAACTTCGTATTCGCAATTACTCGCAATTGAAACATGGTATTCGCAAATGAAACTTCGTATTCGCAATTATTCGCAAATGAAACATCGTATTCGCAAATGAAACTTCGTATTCGCAAATACTCGCAAATGAAACTTCGTATTCGCAATTACTCGCAAATGAAACATCGTATTCGCAATTATTCGCAAATAAAACCTCGTATTCGCAATTTCTCGCAAATGAAACTTCGTATTCGCAATTACTCGCAAATGAAACTTCGTATTCGCAATTACTCGCAAATGAAACTTCGTATTCACAATTACTCGCAAATGAAACTTCGTATTCGCAATTACTCGCAAATGAAACTTCGTATTCACAATTACTCGCAAATGAAATTTCGTATTCGCAATTACTCGCAAATGAAACTTCGTATTCGCAAATGAAACTTCGTATTCGCAATTATTCGCAAATGAAACATAGTATTCGCAAATGAAACTTCGTATTCGCAATTACTCGCAAATGAAACTTCGTATTCGCAATTACTCGTAAATGAAACATCGTATTCGCAATTATTCGCAAATGAAACCTCGTTACCGCAATTACTCGCAAATGAAACTTCGTATTCGCAATTACTCGCAAATGAAACTTCGTATTCGCAATTACTCGCAATTGAAACATCGTATTCGCAAATGAAACTTCGTATTCGCAATTATTCGCAAATGAAACATCGTATTCGCAAATGAAACTTGGTATTCGCAATTACTCGCAAATGAAACTTCGTATTCGCAATTACTCGCAAATGAAATATCGTATTCGCAATTATTCGCAAATAAAACCTCGTATTCGCAATTTCTCGCAAATGAAACTTCGTATTCGCAATTACTCGCAAATGAAACTTCGTATTCGCAATTACTCGCAAATGGAACTTCGTATTCGCAATTACTCGCAAATGAAACTTCGTATTCGCAATTACTCGCAAATGAAACTTCGTATTCGCAAATGAAACTTCGTATTCGCAATTATTCGCAAATGAAACATAGTATTCGCAAATGAAACTTCGTATTCGCAATTACTCGCAAATGAAACTTCGTATTCGCAATTACTCGCAAATGAAACTTCGTATTCACAATTACTCGCAAATGAAACTTCGTATTCGCAATTACTCGCAAATGAAACTTCGTATTCACAATTACTCGCAAATGAAATTTCGTATTCGCAATTACTCGCAAATGAAACTTCGTATTCGCAAATGAAACTTCGTATTCGCAATTATTCGCAAATGAAACATAGTATTCGCAAATGAAACTTCGTATTCGCAATTACTCGCAAATGAAACTTCGTATTCGCAATTACTCGTAAATGAAACATCGTATTCGCAATTATTCGCAAATGAAACCTCGTTACCGCAATTACTCGCAAATGAAACTTCGTATTCGCAATTACTCGCAAATGAAACTTCGTATTCGCAATTACTCGCAATTGAAACATCGTATTCGCAAATGAAACTTCGTATTCGCAATTATTCGCAAATGAAACATCGTATTCGCAAATGAAACTTGGTATTCGCAATTACTCGCAAATGAAACTTCGTATTCGCAATTACTCGCAAATGAAATATCGTATTCGCAATTATTCGCAAATAAAACCTCGTATTCGCAATTTCTCGCAAATGAAACTTCGTATTCGCAATTACTCGCAAATGAAACTTCGTATTCGCAATTACTCGCAAATGGAACTTCGTATTCGCAATTACTCGCAAATGAAACTTCGTATTCGCAATTACTCGCAAATGAAACTTCGTATTCGCAAATGAAACTTCGTATTCGCAATTATTCGCAAATGAAACATAGTATTCGCAAATGAAACTTCGTATTCGCAATTACTCGCAAATGAAACTTCGTATTCGCAATTACTCGTAAATGAAACATCGTATTCGCAATTATTCGCAAATGAAACCTCGTATTCGCAATTACTCGCAAATGAAACTTCGTATTCGCAATTACTCGCAATTGAAACATCGTATTCGCAAATGAAACTTCGTATTCGCAATTATTCGCAAATGAAACATCGTATTCGCAAATGAAACTTCGTATTCGCAATTACTCGCAAATGAAACTTCGTATTCGCAATTACTCGTAATGGAAACATCGTATTCGCAATTATTCGCAAATGAAACCTCGTATTCGCAATTACTCGCAAATGAAACTTCGTATTCGCAATTACTCGCAAATGAAACTTCGTATTCGCAGTTATTCGCAAATGAAACTTCGTATTCGCAATTACTCGCAAATGAAACTTCGTATTCGCAATTACTCGCAAATGAAACTTCGTATTCGCAATTACTCGTAAATGAAACATCGTATTCGCAATTATTCGCAAATGAAACCTCGTATTCGCAATTACTCGCAAATGAAACTTCGTATTCGCAATTACTCGCAAATGAAACTTCATAATCGCAATTACTCGCAAATGTAACTTCGTATTCGCAATTATTCGCAAATGAAACTTCGTATTCGCAATTACTCGCAAATGAAACTTCGTATTCGCAGTTATTCGCAAATGAAACTTCGTATTCGCAATTACTCGCAAATGAAACTTCGTATTCGCAATTACTCGCAAATGAAACTTCGTATTCGCAATTACTCGTAAATGAAACATCGTATTCGCAATTATTCGCAAATGAAACCTCGTATTCGCAATTACTCGCAAATGAAACTTCGTAATCGCAATTACTCGCAAATGTAACTTCGTATTCGCAATTACTCGCAATTGAAACATCGTATTCGCAAATGAAACTTCGTATTCGCAATTATTCGCAAATGAAACATCGTATTCGCAAATGAAACTTGGTATTCGCAATTACTCGCAAATGAAACTTCGTATTCGCAATTACTCGCAAATGAAACATCGTATTCGCAATTATTCGCAAATAAAACCTCGTATTCGCAATTTCTCGCAAATGAAACTTCGTATTCGCAATTACTCGCAAATGAAACTTCGTATTCGCAATTACTCGCAAATGGAAATTCGTATTCGCAATTACTCGCAAATGAAACTTCGTATTCGCAATTACTCGCAAATGAAACTTCGTATTCGCAAATGAAACTTCGTATTCGCAATTATTCGCAAATGAAACATATTATTCGCAAATGAAACTTCGTATTCGCAATTACTCGCAAATGAAACTTCGTATTCGCAATTACTCGTAAATGAAACATCGTATTCGCAATTATTCGCAAATGAAACCTCGTATTCGCAATTACTCGCAAATGAAACTTCGTATTCGCAATTACTCGCAATTGAAACATCGTATTCGCAAATGAAACTTCGTATTCGCAATTATTCGCAAATGAAACATCGTATTCGCAAATGAAACTTCGTATTCGCAATTACTCGCAAATGAAAATTCGTATTCGCAATTACTCGTAATGGAAACATCGTATTCGCAATTATTCGCAAATGAAACCTCGTATTCGCAATTACTCGCAAATGAAACTTCGTATTCGCAATTACTCGCAAATGAAACTTCGTATTCGCAGTTATTCGCAAATGAAACTTCGTATTCGCAATTACTCGCAAATGAAACTTCGTATTCGCAATTACTCGCAAATGAAAATTCGTATTCGCAATTACTCGTAATGGAAACATCGTATCCGCAATTATTCGCAAATGAAACCTCGTATTCGCAATTACTCGCAAATGAAACTTCGTATTCGCAATTACTCGCAAATGAAACTTCGTATTCGCAGTTATTCGCAAATGAAACTTCGTATTCGCAATTACTCGCAAATGAAACTTCGTATTCGCAATTACTCGCAAATGAAACTTCGTATTCGCAATTACTCGTAAATGAAACATCGTATTCGCAATTATTCGCAAATGAAACCTCGTATTCGCAATTACTCGCAAATGAAACTTCGTATTCGCAATTACTCGCAAATGAAACTTCGTAATCGCAATTACTCGCAAATGTAACTTCGTATTCGCAATTATTCGCAAATGAAACTTCGTATTCGCAATTACTCGCAAATGAAACTTCGTATTCGCAATTACTCGCAATTGAAACATCGTATTCGCAAATGAAACTTCGTATTCGCAATTATTCGCAAATGAAACATCGTATTCGCAAATGAAACTTCGTATTCGCAATTACTCGCACATGAAACTTCGTATTCGCAATTACTCGCAAATGAAACTTCTTATTCGCAATTACTAGTAAATGAAACATCGTATTCGCAATTATTCGCAAATGAAACCTCGTATTCGCAATTACTCGCAAATGAAACTTCGTATTCGCAATTACTCGCAATTGAAACATGGTATTCGCAAATGAAACTTCGTATTCGCAATTATTCGCAAATGAAACATCGTATTCGCAAATGAAACTTCGTATTCGCAAATACTCGCAAATGAAACTTCGTATTCGCAATTACTCGCAAATGAAACATCGTATTCGCAATTATTCGCAAATAAAACCTCGTATTCGCAATTTCTCGCAAATGAAACTTCGTATTCGCAATTACTCGCAAATGAAACTTCGTATTCGCAATTACTCGCAAATGAAACTTCGTATTCACAATTACTCGCAAATGAAACTTCGTATTCGCAATTACTCGCAAATGAAACTTCGTATTCACAATTACTCGCAAATGAAATTTCGTATTCGCAATTACTCGCAAATGAAACTTCGTATTCGCAAATGAAACTTCGTATTCGCAATTATTCGCAAATGAAACATAGTATTCGCAAATGAAACTTCGTATTCGCAATTACTCGCAAATGAAACTTCGTATTCGCAATTACTCGTAAATGAAACATCGTATTCGCAATTATTCGCAAATGAAACCTCGTATTCGCAAT
>CAXIWQ010000405.1:0-64509 GCA_964036275.1 Litoditis marina | reverse complement strand
GCCACAGAATAGATTGTCGTATTAGGTTTTTGTAGCTGGGAGCAACAGATTTGATAGCCGTATGAAATATTCTCTGTAGCTGCAAGGCAAAGAGTCGATAACCGCGTCAATTCGTATTTTGTGGCTGTGCGCCACAGAATAGATAGTCGTATTAGGTTTTTGTAGCTGGGAGCAACATACTTGATAGCCGTATAACCTTTTTCCTGTAGCTGCAAGGCAAAGAGTCGATAACCGCGTTAATTCGTAATTTGTGGCTGTGTGCCACAGAAAAGATAGTTGTATTGGGTTTTTCGAGCTGGGAGCAACATACTTGATAGCCGTATGAACTTTTTTTTGTAGCTGCAAGGCAAAGAGTCAATAACCGCGTTAATTTGTCTTTTGCGGCTGTGCGCCACAGAATATAAAGTCGTATTAGGTTTTTGTAGTTGGGAGCAACAGACTTGATAGCCGTATGATTTTTTTTCTGTAGGTGCAAGGCAAAGAGTCAATAACCGCGTTAATTTGTATTTGGTGGATGTGCGCCACAAAATAGATTGTCGTATTAGGTTTTTGTAGCTGGGAGCAACAGACTTGATAGCCGTGTGAACTTTTTTCTGTAGCTGCAAGGCAAAGAGTCAATAACCGCGTTAAGTCGTCTTTTGTGGCTGTGCGCCACAGAATATACAGTCGTCTTAGGTTTTTGTATCTGGGAGCAACAGACTTGATAGCCGTATGAACTTTTTTCTGTAGCTGCAAGGCAAAGAGTCAATAACCGCGTTAATTCGTCTTTTGTGGCTGTGCGCCACAGAATATATAGTCGTATTAGGTTTTTGTAGCTGGGAGCAACAGACTTGATAGCCGTATGAACTTTTCTCTGTAGCTGCAAGCCAACAAGTCGATAACCGCGATAATTTGTTTTTGTGGCTGTGCGCCACAGAATAGATTGTCGTATTAGGTTTTTGTAGCTGGGAGCAACAGATTTGATAGCCGTATGAAATATTCTCTGTAGCTGCAAGGCAAAGAGTCGATAACCGCGTCAATTCGTATTTTGTGGCTGTGCGCCACAGAATAGATAGTCGTATTAGGTTTTTGTAGCTGGGAGCAACATACTTGATAGCCGTATAACCTTTTTCCTGTAGCTGCAAGGCAAAGAGTCGATAACCGCGTTAATTCGTAATTTGTGGCTGTGTGCCACAGAAAAGATAGTTGTATTGGGTTTTTCGAGCTGGGAGCAACATACTTGATAGCCGTATGAACTTTTTTTTGTAGCTGCAAGGCAAAGAGTCAATAACCGCGTTAATTTGTCTTTTGCGGCTGTGCGCCACAGAATATAAAGTCGTATTAGGTTTTTGTAGTTGGGAGCAACAGACTTGATAGCCGTATGATTTTTTTTCTGTAGGTGCAAGGCAAAGAGTCAATAACCGCGTTAATTTGTATTTGGTGGATGTGCGCCACAAAATAGATTGTCGTATTAGGTTTTTGTAGCTGGGAGCAACAGACTTGATAGCCGTGTGAACTTTTTTCTGTAGCTGCAAGGCAAAGAGTCAATAACCGCGTTAAGTCGTCTTTTGTGGCTGTGCGCCACAGAATATACAGTCGTCTTAGGTTTTTGTATCTGGGAGCAACAGACTTGATAGCCGTATGAACTTTTTTCTGTAGCTGCAAGGCAAAGAGTCAATAACCGCGTTAAGTCGTCTTTTGTGGCTGTGCGCCACAGAATATATAGTCGTGTTAGGTCTTTGTAGCTGGGAGCAACATACTTGATAGCCGTATAAACTTTTTTTTGTAGCTTTACGGCAAAGAGTCAATAACCGCGTTAATTTGTCTTTTGTGGCTGTGCGCCACAGAATATGAAGTCGTATTAGGTTTTTGTAGCTGGGAGCAACAGACTTGATAGCCGCATAAACTTTTCTCTGTAACTGCAAGCCAAAAAGTCGATAACCGCGTTAATTCGTATTTTGTGGCTGTGCGCCACAGAATAGATTGTCGTATTAGGTGTTTGTATCTGGGAGCAACAGATTTGATAGCCGTATGAACTTTTCTCTTTAACTGCAAGCCAAAAAGTCGATAACCGCGTTAATTCGTATTTTGTGGCTGTGCGCCACAGAATAGATTGTCGTATTAGGTGTTTGTATCTGGGAGCAACAGATTTGATAGCCGTATGAAATATTCTCTGTAACTGCGAGGCAAAGAGTCAATAACCGCGTTAATTCGTCTTTTGTGGCTGTGCGCCACAGAATATATAGTCGTATTAGGTTTTTGTAGCTGGGAGCAACAGACTTGATAGCCGTATGAACTTTTCTCTGTAGCTGCAAGCCAACAAGTCGATAACCGCGATAATTTGTTTTTGTGGCTGTGCGCCACAGAATAGATTGTCGTATTAGGTTTTTGTAGCTGGGAGCAACAGACTTGATAGCCGTATGATTTTTTTCTGTAGCTGCAAGGCAAAGAGTCAATAACCGCGTTAATTCGTATTTTGTGGCTGTGCGCCACAGAATATAAAGTCGTATTAGGTTTTCGTAGCTGGGAGCAACAGACTTGATAGCCGTATGATTTTTTTCTGTAGCTGCAAGGCAAAGAGTCAATAACCGCGTTAATTCGTCTTTTGTGGCTGTGCGCCACAGAATATATAGTCGTATTAGGTTTTTGTAGCTGGGAGCAACAGACTTGATAGCCGTATGAACTTTTCTCTGTAGCTGCAAGCCAACAAGTCGATAACCGCGATAATTTGTTTTTGTGGCTGTGCGCCACAGAATAGATTGTCGTATTAGGTTTTTGTAGCTGGGAGCAACAGATTTGATAGCCGTATGAAATATTCTCTGTAGCTGCAAGGCAAAGAGTCGATAACCGCGTCAATTCGTATTTTGTGGCTGTGCGCCACAGAATAGATAGTCGTATTAGGTTTTTGTAGCTGGGAGCAACATACTTGATAGCCGTATAACCTTTTTCCTGTAGCTGCACGGCAAAGAGTCAATAACCGCGTTAATTTGTCTTTTGTGGCTGTGCGCCACAGAATATAAAGTCGTATTAGGTTTTCGTAGCTGGGAGCAACAGACTTGATAGCCGTATGAACTTTTTCTGTAGCTGCAAGGCAAAGAGGTAATAACCGCGTTAATTTGTCTTTTGTGGCTGTGCGCCACAGAATAGATTGTCGTATCAGGTTTTTGTAGCTGGGAGCAACAGACTTGATAGCCGTATGAACTTTTCTCTGTAGCTGCAAGCCAACAAGTCGATAACCGCGATATTTCGTGTTTTGTGGCTGTGCGCCACAGAATATAAAGTCGTATTAGGTTTTCGTAGCTGGGAGCAACAGACTTGATAGCCGTATGAACTTTTTTCTGTAGCTGCAAGGCAAAGAGGTAATAACCGCGTTAATTTGTCTTTTGTGGCTGTGCGCCACAGAATATATAGTCGTATCAGGTTTTTGTAGCTGGGAGCAACAGACTTGATAGCCGTATGATTTTTTTCTGTAGCTGCAAGGCAAAGAGGTAATAACCGCGTTAATTTGTCTTTTGTGGCTGTGCGCCACAGAATATAAAGTCGTATTAGGTTTTCGTAGCTGGGAGCAACAGACTTGATAGCCGTATGATTTTTTTCTGTAGCTGCAAGGCAAAGAGTCAATAACCGCGTTAATTTGTCTTTTGTGGCTGTGCGCCACAGAATATAAAGTCGTATTAGGTTTTCGTAGCTGGGAGCAACAGACTTGATAGCCGTATGATTTTTTTCTGTAGCTGCAAGGCAAAGAGTCAATAACCGCGTTAATTTGTCTTTTGTGGCTGTGCGCCACAGAATATAAAGTCGTATTAGGTTTTCGTAGCTGGGAGCAACAGACTTGATAGCCGTATGAACTTTTTTCTGTAGCTGCAAGGCAAAGAGGTAATAACCGCGTTAATTTGTCTTTTGTGGCTGTGCGCCACAGAATAGATTGTCGTATCAGGTTTTTGTAGCTGGGAGCAACAGATTTGATAGCCGTATGAACTTTTCTCTGTAACTGCAAGCCAAAGAGTCGATAACCGCGTTAATTCGTATTTTGTGGCTGTGCGCCACAGAATATAAAGTCGTATTAGGTTTTCGTAGCTGGGAGCAACAGACTTGATAGCCGTATGAACTGTTCTCTGTAGTTGCAAGGCAAAGAGTCGACAACCGCGTTAATTCGTATTTTGTGGCTGTGCGCCACAGAATAGATTGTCGTATCAGGTTTTTGTAGCTGGGAGCAACATACTCGATAGCAGTATAAACTGTTTTCTGTAGCTGCACGGTAAAGAGTCAATAACCGCGTTAATTTGTCTTTTGTGGCTGTGCGCCACAGAATAGTAAGTCGTATTAGGTTTTTGTAGCTGGGAGCAACAGACTTGATAGCCGTATAAACTTTTTTTTGTAGCTGCAAGGCAAATAGTCAATAACCGCGTTAGTTCGTATTTTGTGGCTGTGTGCCACAGAAAAGATAGTTGTATTGGGTTTTTCTAGCTGGGAGCAACATACTTGATAGCCGTATAAACTTTTTTCTGTAGCTGCAAGGCAAAGAGTCAATAACCGCGTTAATCTGTCTTTTGTGGCTGTGCGCCACAGAATATAAAGTCGTATTAGGTTTTTGTAGTTGGGAGCAACAGACTTGATTGCCGTATGAGTTTTTTTATGTAACTGCAAGCCGAAGAGTCGATAACCGCGTTGATTCGTATTTCGTGGCTGTGCGCCACAGAATAGATAATCGTATTAGGTTTTTGTAGCTGGGAGCAACAGACTTGATAGCCGTATAAACTTTTTTCTGTAGCTGCAAGGAAAAGAGTCAATAACCGCGTTAATTTGTCTTTTGTGGTTGTGCGCCACAGAATATAAAGTCGTATTAGGTTTTTGTAGTTGGGAGCAACAGACTTGATAGCCGTATGATTTTTTTTTTGTAGGTGCAAGGCAAAGAGTCAATAACCGCGTTAATTCGTATTTGGTGGATGTGCGCCACAAAATAGATTGTCGTATCAGGTTTTTGTAGCTGGGAGCAACAGATTTGATAGCCGTATGAACTGTTCTCTGTAGCTGCAAGGCAAAGAGTCAATAACGCGTTAATTCGTCTTTTGTGGCTGTGCGCCACAGAATATATAGTCGTCTTAGGTTTTTGTATCTGGGAGCAACAGACTTGATAGCCGTATGAACTTTTTTCTGTAGCTGCAAGGCAAAGAGTCAATAACCGCGTTAAGTCGTCTTTTGTGGCTGTGCGCCACAAAATATATAGTCGTGTTAGGTCTTTGTAGCTGGGAGCAACATACTTGATAGCCGTATAAACTTTTTTTCTGTAGCTTTACGGCAAAGAGTCAATAACCGCGTTAATTTGTCTTTTGTGGCTGTGCGCCAAAGAATATGGAGTCGTATTAGGTTTTTGTAGTTGGGAGCAGCAGACTTGATTGCCGTATGAGTTTTTTTTTTCTGTAACTGCAAGCCGAAGAGTCGATAACCGCGTTGATTCGTATTTCGTGGCTGTGCGCCACAGAATAGATAGTTGTATTGGGTTTTTCTAGCTGGGAGCAACATACTTGATAGCCGTATAAACTTTTCTCTGTAACTGCAAGCCAAAGAGTCAATAACCGCGTTATTTCGTATTTTATGGCTGTGCGCCACAGAATAGATAGTTGTATTGGGTTTTTCTAGCTGGGAGCAACATACTTGATAGCCGTATAAACTTTTTTCTGTAGCTGCAAGGCAAAGAGTCAATAACCGCGTTAATCTGTCTTTGGTGGCTGTGCGCCACAGAATATAAAGTCGTATTAGGTTTTTGTAGTTGGGAGCAGCAGACTTGATTGCCGTATGAGTTTTTTTTTCTGTAACTGCAAGCCGAAGAGTCGATAACCGCGTTGTTTCGTATTTCGTGGCTGTGCGTCACAGAATAGATAATCGTATTAGGTTTTTGTAGCTGGGAGCAACAGACTTGATAGCCGTATAAACTTTTTTCTGTAGCTGCAAGGCAAAGAGTCAATAACCGCGTTAATTTGTCTTTTGTGGTTGTGCGCCACAGAATATAAAGTCGTATTAGGTTTTTGTAGTTGGGAGCAACAGACTTGATAGCCGTATGATTTTTTTTTGTAGGTGCAAGGCAAAGAGTCAATAACCGCGTTAATTCGTATTTGGTGGATGTGCGCCACAAAATAGATTGTCGTATTAGGTTTTTGTAGCTGGGAGCAACAGATTTGATAGCCGTATGAACTGTTCTCTGTAGCTGCAAGGCAAAGAGTCAATAACGCGTTAATTCGTATTTTGTGGCTGTGCGCCACAGAATATATAGTCGTCTTAGGTTTTTGTATCTGGGAGCAACAGACTTGATAGCCGTATGAACTTTTTTCTGTAGCTGCAATGCAAAGAGTCAATAACCGCGTTAAGTCGTCTTTTGTGGCTGTGCGCCACAAAATATATAGTCGTGTTAGGTCTTTGTAGCTGGGAGCAACATACTTGATAGCCGTATAAACTTTTTTCTGTAGCTTTACGGCAAAGAGTCAATAACCGCGTTAATTTGTCTTTTGTGGCTGTGCGCCACAGAATATGGAGTCGTATTAGGTTTTTGTAGCTGGGAGCAACAGACTTGATAGCCGTATAAACTTTTCTCTGTAACTGCAAGCCAAAGAGTCAATAACCGCGTTATTTTGTATTTTATGGCTGTGCGCCACAGAATAGATTGTCGTATTAGGTTTTTGTAGCTGGGAGCAACAGATTTGATAGCCGTATGAACCTTTCTCTGTAACTGCAAGCCAAAGAGACGATAACCGCGTTAATTCGTATTTTGTGGCTGTGCGCCACATAATAGATAGTCGTATTAGGTTTTTGTATCTGGGAGCAACAGACTTGATAGCCGTATGAACTTTTTTCTGTAGCTGCACGGTAAAAAGTCAATAACCGCGTTAATTTGTCTTTTGTGGCTGTGCGCCACAGAATAGTAAGTCGTATTAGGTTTTTGTAGCTGGGAGCAACAGACTTGATAGCCGTATAAACTTTTTTCTGTAGCTGCAAGGCAAAGAGTCAATAACCGCGTTAATTCGTCTTTTGTGGCTGTGTGCCACAGAAAAGATAGTTGTATTGGGTTTTTCTAGCTGGGAGCAACGTACTTGATAGCCGTATGAACTTTTTTTTGTAGCTGCAAGGCAAAGAGTCAATAACCGCGTTAATTTGTCTTTTGTGGCTGTGCGCCACAGAACATAAAGTCGTATTAGGTTTTTGTAGCCAGGAGCAACAGACTTGATAGCCGTATAAACTTTTTTCTGTAGCTGCAAGGCAAAGAGTCGATAACCGCGTTAATTCGTAATTTGTGGCTGTGTGCCACTGAAAAGATAGTTGTATTGGGTTTTTTCGAGCTGGGAGCAACATACTTGATAGCCGTATGAACTTTTTTTTGTAGCTGCAAGGCAAAGAGTCAATAACCGCGTTAATTTGTCTTTTGTGGCTGTGCGCCACAGAACATAAAGTCGTATTAGGTTTTTCTAGCTGGGAGCAACATACTTGATAGCCGTATAAACTTTTTTCTGTAGCTGCAAGGCAAAGAGTCAATAACCGCGTTAATCTGTCTTTGGTGGCTGTGCGCCACAGAATATAAAGTCGTATTAGGTTTTTGTAGTTGGGAGCAGCAGACTTGATTGCCGTATGAGTTTTTTTTTTCTGTAACTGCAAGCCGAAGAGTCGATAACCGCGTTGTTTCGTATTTCGTGGCTGTGCGTCACAGAATAGATAATCGTATTAGGTTTTTGTAGCTGGGAGCAACAGACTTGATAGCCGTATAAACTTTTTTCTGTAGCTGCAAGGCAAAGAGTCAATAACCGCGTTAATTTGTCTTTTGTGGTTGTGCGCCACAGAATATAAAGTCGTATTAGGTTTTTGTAGTTGGGAGCAACAGACTTGATAGCCGTATGATTTTTTTTGTAGGTGCAAGGCAAAGAGTCAATAACCGCGTTAATTCGTATTTGGTGGATGTGCGCCACAAAATAAATTGTCGTATTAGGTTTTTGTAGCTGGGAGCAACAGATTTGATAGCCGTATGAACTGTTCTCTGTAGCTGCAAGGCAAAGAGTCAATAACGCGTTAATTCGTATTTTGTGGCTGTGCGCCACAGAATATATAGTCGTCTTAGGTTTTTGTATCTGGGAGCAACAGACTTGATAGCCGTATGAACTTTTTTCTGTAGCTGCAATGCAAAGAGTCAATAACCGCGTTAAGTCGTCTTTTGTGGCTGTGCGCCACAAAATATATAGTCGTGTTAGGTCTTTGTAGCTGGGAGCAACATACTTGATAGCCGTATAAACTTTTTTCTGTAGCTTTACGGCAAAGAGTCAATAACCGCGTTAATTTGTCTTTTGTGGCTGTGCGCCACAGAATATGGAGTCGTATTAGGTTTTTGTAGCTGGGAGCAACAGACTTGATAGCCGTATAAACTTTTCTCTGTAACTGCAAGCCAAAGAGTCAATAACCGCGTTATCTTGTATTTTATGGCTGTGCGCCACAGAATAGATTGTCGTATTAGGTTTTTGTAGCTGGGAGCAACAGATTTGATAGCCGTATGAACCTTTCTCTGTAACTGCAAGCCAAAGAGACGATAACCGCGTTAATTCGTATTTTGTGGCTGTGCGCCACATAATAGATAGTCGTATTAGGTTTTTGTATCTGGGAGCAACAGACTTAATAGCCGTATGAACTTTTTTCTGTAGCTGCACGGTAAAAAGTCAATAACCGCGTTAATTTGTCTTTTGTGGCTGTGCGCCACAGAATAGTAAGTCGTATTAGGTTTTTGTAGCTGGGAGCAACAGACTTGATAGCCGTATAAACTTTTTTCTGTAGCTGCAAGGCAAAGAGTCAATAACCGCGTTAATTCGTCTTTTGTGGCTGTGTGCCACAGAAAAGATAGTTGTATTGGGTTTTTCTAGCTGGGAGCAACGTACTTGATAGCCGTATGAACTTTTTTTTGTAGCTGCAAGGCAAATAGTCAATAACCGCGTTAATTTGTCTTTTGTGGCTGTGCGCCACAGAACATAAAGTCGTATTAGGTTTTTGTAGCCAGGAGCAACAGACTTGATAGCCGTATAAACTTTTTTCTGTAGCTGCAAGGCAAAGAGTCGATAACCGCGTTAATTCGTAATTTGTGGCTGTGTGCCACAGAAAAGATAGTTGTATTGGGTTTTTCGAGCTGGGAGCAACATACTTGATAGCCGTATGAACTTTTTTTTGTAGCTGCAAGGCAAAGAGTCAATAACCGCGTTAATTTGTCTTTTGTGGCTGTGCGCCACAGAACATAAAGTCGTATTAGGTTTTTCTAGCTGGGAGCAACATACTTGATAGCCGTATAAACTTTTTTCTGTAGCTGCAAGGCAAAGAGTCAATAACCGCGTTAATTCGTATTTTGTGGCTGTGTGCCACAGAAAAGATAGTTGTATTAGGTTTTTGTAGTTGGGAGCAACAGACTTGATTGCCGTATGAGTTTTTTTTTCTGTAACTGCAAGCCGAAGAGTCGATAACCGCGTTAATTCGTATTTCGTGGCTGTGCGCCACAGAATAGATAATCGTATTAGGTTTTTTGTAGCTGGGAGCAACAGACTTGATAGCCGTATAAACTTTTTTCTGTAGCTGCAAGGCAAAGAGTCAATAACCGCGTTAATTTGTCTTTTGTGGTTGTGCGCCACAGAATATAAAGTCGTATTAGGTTTTTGTAGTTGGGAGCAACAGACCTTGATAGCCGTATAAACTTTTCTCTGTAACTGCAAGGCAAAGAGTCGATAACCGCGTTAATTCGTAATTTGTGGCTGTGTGCCACAGAAAAGATAGTTGTATTGGGTTTTTCGAGCTGGGAGCAACATACTTGATAGCCGTATGAACTTTTTTTTGTAGCTGCAAGGCAAAGAGTCAATAACCGCGTTAATTTGTCTTTTGTGGCTGTGCGCCACAGAACATAAAGTCGTATTAGGTTTTTCTAGCTGGGAGCAACATACTTGATAGCCGTATAAACTTTTTTCTGTAGCTGCAAGGCAAAGAGTCAATAACCGCGTTAATTCGTATTTTGTGGCTGTGTGCCACAGAAAAGATAGTTGTATTAGGTTTTTGTAGTTGGGAGCAACAGACTTGATTGCCGTATGAGTTTTTTTTCTGTAACTGCAAGCCGAAGAGTCGATAACCGCGTTAATTCGTATTTCGTGGCTGTGCGCCACAGAATAGATAATCGTATTAGGTTTTTGTAGCTGGGAGCAACAGACTTGATAGCCGTATAAACTTTTTTCTGTAGCTGCAAGGCAAAGAGTCAATAACCGCGTTAATTTGTCTTTTGTGGTTGTGCGCCACAGAATATAAAGTCGTATTAGGTTTTTGTAGTTGGGAGCAACAGACTTGATAGCCGTATAAACTTTTCTCTGTAACTGCAAGCCAAAGAGTCAATAACCGCGTTATTTTGTATTTTATGGCTGTGCGCCACATAATAGATTGTCGTATTAGGTTTTTGTAGCTGGGAGCAACAGATTTGATAGCCGTATGCACTTTTCTCTGTAACTGCAAGCCAAAGAGACGATAACCGCGTTAATTCGTATTTTGTGGCTGTGCGCCACATAATAGATAGTCGTATTAGGTTTTTGTATCTGGGAGCAACAGACTTGATAGCCGTATGAACTGTTTTCTGTAGTTGCAAGGCAAAGAGTCGATAACCGCGTTAATTCGTATTTTGTGGCTGTGCGCCACAGAATAGATTGTCGTATTAGGTTTTTGTAGCTGGGAGCAACATACTCGATAGCCGTATAAACTTTTTTCTATAGCTGCACGGTAAAGAGTCAATAACCGCGTTAATTTGTCTTTTGTGGCTGTGCGCCACAGAATAGTAAGTCGTATTAGGTTTTTGTAGCCAGGAGCAACAGACTTGATAGCCGTATAAACTTTTTTCTGTAGCTGCAAGGCAAAGAGTCGATAACCGCGTTAATTCGTAATTTGTGGCTGTGTGCCACAGAAAAGATAGTTGTATTGGGTTTTTCGAGCTGGGAGCAACATACTTGATAGCCGTATGAACTTTTTTTTTGTAGCTGCAAGGCAAAGAGTCAATAACCGCGTTAATTTGTCTTTTGTGGCTGTGCGCCACAGAATATAAAGTCGTATAAGGTTTTTGTAGTTGGGAGCAACAGACTTGATTGCCGTATGAGTTTTTTTTCTGTAACTGCAAGCCGAAGAGTCGATAACCGCGTTAATTCGTATTTCGTGGCTGTGCGCCACAGAATAGATAATCGTATTAGGTTTTTGTAGCTGGGAGCAACAGACTTGATAGCCGTATAAACTTTTTTCTGTAGCTGCAAGGCAAAGAGTCAATAACCGCGTTAATTTGTCTTTTGTGGTTGTGCGCCACAGAATATAAAGTCGTATTAGGTTTTTGTAGTTGGGAGCAACAGACTTGATAGCCGTATGATTTTTTTTCTGTAGGTGCAAGGCAAAGAGTCAATAACCGCGTTAATTTGTATTTGGTGGATGTGCGCCACAAAATAGATTGTCGTATTAGGTTTTTGTAGCTGGGAGCAACAGACTTGATAGCCGTATGAACTTTTTTCTGTAGCTGCAAGGCAAAGAGTCAATAACCGCGTTAAGTCGTCTTTTGTGGCTGTGCGCCACAGAATATACAGTCGTCTTAGGTTTTTGTATCTGGGAGCAACAGACTTGATAGCCGTATGAACTTTTTTCTGTAGCTGCAAGGCAAAGAGTCAATAACCGCGTTAAGTCGTCTTTTGTGGCTGTGCGCCACAGAATATATAGTCGTGTTAGGTCTTTGCAGCTGGGAGCAACATACTTGATAGCCGTATAAACTTTTTTTTGTAGCTTTACGGCAAAGAGTCAATAACCGCGTTAATTTGTCTTTTGTGGCTGTGCGCCACAGAATATGAAGTCGTATTAGGTTTTTGTAGCTGGGAGCAACAGACTTGATAGCCGCATAAACTTTTCTCTGTAACTGCAAGCCAAAAAGTCGATAACCGCGTTAATTCGTATTTTGTGGCTGTGCGCCACAGAATAGATTGTCGTATTAGGTGTTTGTATCTGGGAGCAACAGATTTGATAGCCGTATGAACTTTTCTCTTTAACTGCAAGCCAAAAAGTCGATAACCGTGTTAATTCGTATTTTGTGGCTGTGCGCCACAGAATAGATTGTCGTATTAGGTGTTTGTATCTGGGAGCAACAGATTTGATAGCCGTATGAAATATTCTCTGTAACTGCGAGGCAAAGAGTCAATAACCGCGTTAATTCGTCTTTTGTGGCTGTGCGCCACAGATTATATAGTCGTATTAGGTTTTTGTAGCTGGGAGCAACAGACTTGATAGCCGTATGATTTTTTTTTGTAGCTGCAAGTCAAAATGTCAATAACCGCGTTAATTCGTCTTTGTGGCTGTGCGCCACAGAATAGATTGTCGTATTAGGTTTTTGTAGCTGGGAGCAACAGATTTGATAGCCGTATGAAATGTTCTCTGTAACTGCGAGGCAAAGAGTCAATAACCGCGTTAATTCGTCTTTTGTGGCTGTGCGCCACAGAATATATAGTCGTATTAGGTTTTTGTAGCTGGGAGCAACAGACTTGATAGCCGTATGAACTTTTCTCTGTAGCTGCAAGCCAACAAGTCGATAACCGCGATAATTTGTTTTTGTGGCTGTGCGCCACAGAATAGATTGTCGTATTAGGTTTTTGTAGCTGGGAGCAACAGATTTGATAGCCGTATGAAATATTCTCTGTAGCTGCAAGGCAAAGAGTCGATAACCGCGTCAATTCGTATTTTGTGGCTGTGCGCCACAGAATAGATAGTCGTATTAGGTTTTTGTAGCTGGGAGCAACATACTTGATAGCCGTATAACCTTTTTCCTGTAGCTGCACGGCAAAGAGTCAATAACCGCGTTAATTTGTCTTTTGTGGCTGTGCGCCACAGAATATAAAGTCGTATTAGGTTTTCGTAGCTGGGAGCAACAGACTTGATAGCTGTATGAACTTTTTTCTGTAGCTGCAAGGCAAAGAGGTAATAACCGCGTTAATTTGTCTTTTGTGGCTGTGCGCCACAGAATAGATTGTCGTATCAGGTTTTTGTAGCTGGGAGCAACAGACTTGATAGCCGTATGAACTTTTCTCTGTAGCTGCAAGCCAACAAGTCGATAACCGCGATATTTCGTGTTTTGTGGCTGTGCGCCACAGAATATAAAGTCGTATTAGGTTTTCGTAGCTGGGAGCAACAGACTTGATAGCCGTATGATTTTTTTCTGTAGCTGCAAGGCAAAGAGTCAATAACCGCGTTAATTTGTCTTTTGTGGCTGTGCGCCACAGAATATAAAGTCGTATTAGGTTTTCGTAGCTGGGAGCAACAGACTTGATAGCCGTATGAACTTTTTTCTGTAGCTGCAAGGCAAAGAGGTAATAACCGGGTTAATTTGTCTTTTGTGGCTGTGCGCCACAGAATAGATTGTCGTATCAGGTTTTCGTAGCTGGGAGCAACAGACTTGATAGCCGTATGAACTTTTCTCTGTAGTTGCAAGCCAACAAGTCGATAACCGCGATATTTCGTGTTTTGTGGCTGTGCGCCACAGAATATGAAGTCGTATTAGGTTTTCGTAGCTGGGAGCAACAGACTTGATAGCCGTATGATTTTTTTTTCTGTAGCTGCAAGGCAAAGAGTCAATAACCGCGTTAAGTCGTCTTTTGTGGCTGTGCGCCACAGAATATGAAGTCGTATTAGGTTTTCGTAGCTGGGAGCAACAGACTTGATAGCCGTATGATTTTTTTTTCTGTAGCTGCAAGGCAAAGAGTCAATAACCGCGTTAATTTGTCTTTTGTGGCTGTGCGCCACAGAATATGAAGTCGTATTAGGTTTTTGTAGCTGGGAGCAACAGACTTGATAGCCGCATAAACTTTTCTCTGTAACTGCAAGCCAAAAAGTCGATAACCGCGTTAATTCGTATTTTGTGGCTGTGCGCCACAGAATAGATTGTCGTATTAGGTGTTTGTATCTGGGAGCAACAGATTTGATAGCCGTATGAACTTTTCTCTTTAACTGCAAGCCAAAAAGTCGATAACCGTGTTAATTCGTATTTTGTGGCTGTGCGCCACAGAATAGATTGTCGTATTAGGTGTTTGTATCTGGGAGCAACAGATTTGATAGCCGTATGAAATATTCTCTGTAACTGCGAGGCAAAGAGTCAATAACCGCGTTAATTCGTCTTTTGTGGCTGTGCGCCACAGAATATATAGTCGTATTAGGTTTTTGTAGCTGGGAGCAACAGACTTGATAGCCGTATGATTTTTTTTTGTAGCTGCAAGTCAAAATGTCAATAACCGCGTTAATTCGTCTTTGTGGATGTGCGCCACAGAATAGATTGTCGTATTAGGTTTTTGTAGCTGGGAGCAACAGATTTGATAGCCGTATGAAATGTTCTCTGTAACTGCGAGGCAAAGAGTCAATAACCGCGTTAATTCGTCTTTTGTGGCTGTGCGCCACAGAATATATAGTCGTATTAGGTTTTTGTAGCTGGGAGCAACAGACTTGATAGCCGTATGAACTTTTCTCTGTAGCTGCAAGCCAACAAGTCGATAACCGCGATAATTTGTTTTTGTGGCTGTGCGCCACAGAATAGATTGTCGTATTAGGTTTTTGTAGCTGGGAGCAACAGATTTGATAGCCGTATGAAATATTCTCTGTAGCTGCAAGGCAAAGAGTCGATAACCGCGTCAATTCGTATTTTGTGGCTGTGCGCCACAGAATAGATAGTCGTATTAGGTTTTTGTAGCTGGGAGCAACATACTTGATAGCCGTATAACCTTTTTCCTGTAGCTGCACGGCAAAGAGTCAATAACCGCGTTAATTTGTCTTTTGTGGCTGTGCGCCACAGAATATAAAGTCGTATTAGGTTTTCGTAGCTGGGAGCAACAGACTTGATAGCTGTATGAACTTTTTTCTGTAGCTGCAAGGCAAAGAGGTAATAACCGCGTTAATTTGTCTTTTGTGGCTGTGCGCCACAGAATAGATTGTCGTATCAGGTTTTTGTAGCTGGGAGCAACAGACTTGATAGCCGTATGAACTTTTCTCTGTAGCTGCAAGCCAACAAGTCGATAACCGCGATATTTCGTGTTTTGTGGCTGTGCGCCACAGAATATAAAGTCGTATTAGGTTTTCGTAGCTGGGAGCAACAGACTTGATAGCCGTATGATTTTTTTCTGTAGCTGCAAGGCAAAGAGTCAATAACCGCGTTAATTTGTCTTTTGTGGCTGTGCGCCACAGAATATAAAGTCGTATTAGGTTTTCGTAGCTGGGAGCAACAGACTTGATAGCCGTATGAACTTTTTTCTGTAGCTGCAAGGCAAAGAGGTAATAACCGGGTTAATTTGTCTTTTGTGGCTGTGCGCCACAGAATAGATTGTCGTATCAGGTTTTCGTAGCTGGGAGCAACAGACTTGATAGCCGTATGAACTTTTCTCTGTAGTTGCAAGCCAACAAGTCGATAACCGCGATATTTCGTGTTTTGTGGCTGTGCGCCACAGAATATGAAGTCGTATTAGGTTTTCGTAGCTGGGAGCAACAGACTTGATAGCCGTATGATTTTTTTTTCTGTAGCTGCAAGGCAAAGAGTCAATAACCGCGTTAATTTGTCTTTTGTGGCTGTGCGCCACAGAATATGAAGTCGTATTAGGTTTTTGTAGCTGGGAGCAACAGACTTGATAGCCGCATAAACTTTTCTCTGTAACTGCAAGCCAAAAAGTCGATAACCGCGTTAATTCGTATTTTGTGGCTGTGCGCCACAGAATAGATTGTCGTATTAGGTGTTTGTATCTGGGAGCAACAGATTTGATAGCCGTATGAACTTTTCTCTTTAACTGCAAGCCAAAAAGTCGATAACCGCGTTAATTCGTATTTTGTGGCTGTGCGCCACAGAATAGATTGTCGTATTAGGTGTTTGTATCTGGGAGCAACAGATTTGATAGCCGTATGAAATATTCTCTGTAACTGCGAGGCAAAGAGTCAATAACCGCGTTAATTCGTCTTTTGTGGCTGTGCGCCACAGAATATATAGTCGTATTAGGTTTTTGTAGCTGGGAGCAACAGACTTGATAGCCGTATGATTTTTTTTGTAGCTGCAAGTCAAAATGTCAATAACCGCGTTAATTCGTCTTTGTGGCTGTGCGCCACAGAATAGATTGTCGTATTAGGTTTTTGTAGCTGGGAGCAACAGATTTGATAGCCGTATGAAATGTTCTCTGTAACTGCGAGGCAAAGAGTCAATAACCGCGTTAATTCGTCTTTTGTGGCTGTGCGCCACAGAATATATAGTCGTATTAGGTTTTTGTAGCTGGGAGCAACAGACTTGATAGCCGTATGAACTTTTCTCTGTAGCTGCAAGCCAACAAGTCGATAACCGCGATAATTTGTTTTTGTGGCTGTGCGCCACAGAATAGATTGTCGTATTAGGTTTTTGTAGTTGGGAGCAACAGATTTGATAGCCGTATGAAATATTCTCTGTAGCTGCAAGGCAAAGAGTCGATAACCGCGTCAATTCGTATTTTGTGGCTGTGCGCCACAGAATAGATAGTCGTATTAGGTTTTTGTAGCTGGGAGCAACATACTTGATAGCCGTATAACCTTTTTCCTGTAGCTGCACGGCAAAGAGTCAATAACCGCGTTAATTTGTCTTTTGTGGCTGTGCGCCACAGAATATAAAGTCGTATTAGGTTTTCGTAGCTGGGAGCAACAGACTTGATAGCTGTATGAACTTTTTTCTGTAGCTGCAAGGCAAAGAGGTAATAACCGCGTTAATTTGTCTTTTGTGGCTGTGCGCCACAGAATAGATTGTCGTATCAGGTTTTTGTAGCTGGGAGCAACAGACTTGATAGCCGTATGAACTTTTCTCTGTAGCTGCAAGCCAACAAGTCGATAACCGCGATATTTCGTGTTTTGTGGCTGTGCGCCACAGAATATAAAGTCGTATTAGGTTTTCGTAGCTGGGAGCAACAGACTTGATAGCCGTATGATTTTTTTCTGTAACTGCAAGGCAAAGAGTCAATAACCGCGTTAATTTGTCTTTTGTGGCTGTGCGCCACAGAATATAAAGTCGTATTAGGTTTTCGTAGCTGGGAGCAACAGACTTGATAGCCGTATGAACTTTTTTCTGTAGCTGCAAGGCAAAGAGGTAATAACCGCGTTAATTTGTCTTTTGTGGCTGTGCGCCACAGAATAGATTGTCGTATCAGGTTTTCGTAGCTGGGAGCAACAGACTTGATAGCCGTATGAAATATTCTCTGTAACTGCGAGGCAAAGAGTCAATAACCGCGTTAATTCGTCTTTTGTGGCTGTGCGCCACAGAATATATAGTCGTATTAGGTTTTTGTAGCTGGGAGCAACAGACTTGATAGCCGTATGAACTTTTCTCTGTAGCTGCAAGCCAACAAGTCGATAACCGCGATATTTCGTGTTTTGTGGCTGTGCGCCACAGAATATAAAGTCGTATTAGGTTTTCGTAGCTGGGAGCAACAGACTTGATAGCCGTATGATTTTTTTCTGTAACTGCAAGGCAAAGAGTCAATAACCGCGTTAATTTGTATTTTGTGGCTGTGCGCCACAGAATATAAAGTCGTATTAGGTTTTCGTAGCTGGGAGCAACAGACTTGATAGCCGTATGAACTTTTTTCTGTAGCTGCAAGGCAAAGAGGTAATAACCGCGTTAATTTGTCTTTTGTGGCTGTGCGCCACAGAATAGATTGTCGTATCAGGTTTTCGTAGCTGGGAGCAACAGACTTGATAGCCGTATGAAATATTCTCTGTAACTGCGAGGCAAAGAGTCAATAACCGCGTTAATTCGTCTTTTGTGGCTGTGCGCCACAGAATATATAGTCGTATTAGGTTTTTGTAGCTGGGAGCAACAGACTTGATAGCCGTATGAACTTTTCTCTGTAGTTGCAAGCCAACAAGTCGATAACCGCGATATTTCGTGTTTTGTGGCTGTGCGCCACAGAATATGAAGTCGTATTAGGTTTTCGTAGCTGGGAGCAACAGACTTGATAGCCGTATGATTTTTTTTTCTGTAGCTGCAAGGCAAAGAGTCAATAACCGCGTTAATTTGTCTTTTGTGGCTGTGCGCCACAGAATAGATTGTCGTATTAGGTTTTTGTAGCTGGGAGCAACAGATTTGATAGCCGTATGAAATATTCTCTGTAACTGCGAGGCAAAGAGTCAATAACCGCGTTAATTCGTCTTTTGTGGCTGTGCGCCACAGAATATATAGTCGTATTAGGTTTTTGTAGCTGGGAGCAACAGACTTGATAGCCGTATGAACTGTTCTCTGTAGCTGCAAGGCAAAGAGTCGATAACCGCGTTAATTCGTATTTTGTGGCTGTGCGCCACAGAATAGATAGTCGTATTAGGTTTTTTTTAGCTGGAGCAACATACTTGATAGCCGTATAACCTTTTTCCTGTAGCTGCACGGCAAAGAGTCAATAACCGCGTTAATTTGTCTTTTGTGGCTGTGCGCCACAGAATATAAAGTCGTATTAGGTTTTCGTAGCTGGGAGCAACAGACTTGATAGCCGTATGAATTTTTTTCTGTAGCTGCAAGGCAAAGAGGTAATAACCGCGTTAATTTGTCTTTTGTGGCTGTGCGCCACAGAATAGATTGTCGTATCAGGTTTTTGTAGCTGGGAGCAACAGACTTGATAGCCGTATGAACTTTTCTCTGTAGCTGCAAGCCAACAAGTCGATAACCGCGATAATTCGTATTTTGTAGCTGTGCGCCACAGAATAGATTGTCGTATTAGGTTTTTGTAGCTGGGAGCAACAGATTTGATAGCCGTATGAACTGTTCTTTGTAGCTGCAAGGCAAAGAGTCGATAACCGCGTTAATTCGTATTTTGTGGCTGTGCGCCACAGAATAGATAGTCGTATTAGGTTTTTGTAGCTGGGAGCAACATATTTGATAGCCGTATAACCTTTTTTCTGTAGCTGCACGGCAAAGAGTCAATAACCGCGTTAATTTGTCTTTTGTGGCTGTGCGCCACAGAATATAAAGTCGTATTAGGTTTTTGTAGCTGGGAGCAACAGACTTGATAGCCGTATGAACTTTTTTCTGTAGCTGCAAGGCAAAGAGGTATTAACCGCGTTAATTTGTCTTTTGTGGCTGTGCGCCATAGGATATAAAGTCGTATTAGGTTTTTGTAGCCATGAGCAACAGACTTGATAGCCGTATAAACTTTTTTCTGTAGCTGCAAGGCAAAGAGTCGATAACCGCGTTATATCGTATTTTGTGGCTGTGTGCCACAGAATAGATAGTTGTATTGGGTTTTTCTAGCTGGGAGCAACATACTTGATAGCCATATAAACTTTTTTCTGTAGCTGCACGGCAAAGAGTCAATAACCGCGTTAATTTGTCTTTTGTGGCTGTGCGCCACAGAATATAAAGTCGTATTAGGTTTTTGTAGCTGGGAGCAACATACTTGATAGCCGTATAAACTTTTTTTCTGTAGCTGCAAGGCAAAGAGGTAAAAACCGCGTTAATTTGTCTTTTGTGGCTGTGCGCCACAGAATATAAAGTCGTATTAGGTTTTTGTAGCTGGGAGCAACAGATTTGATAGCCGTATGAAATGTTCTCTGTAACTGCAAGGCAAAGAGTCAATAACCGCGTTAATTTGTATTTTGTGGCTGTGCGCCACAGAATATAAAGTCGTATTATGTTTTTGTAGTTGGAAGCAACAGACTTGATAGCCGTATGATTTTTTTTTTGTAACTGCAAGTCAAAATGTCAATAACCGCGTTAATTCGTCTTTGTGGCTGTGCGCCTCAGAATAGATTGTCGTATTAGGTTTTTGTAGCTGGGAGCAACAGATTTGATAGCCGTATGAAATGTTCTCTGTAACTGCGAGGCAAAGAGTCAATAACCGCGTTAATTCGTCTTTTGTGGCTGTGCGCCACAGAATATATAGTCGTATTAGGTTTTTGTAGCTGGGAGCAACAAACTTGATAGCCGTATGAACTTTTCTCTGTAGCTGCAAGCCAACAAGTCGATAACCGCGATAATTTGTATTTTGTGGCTGTGCGCCACAGAATAGATTGTCGTATTAGGTTTTTGTAGCTGGGAGCAACATATTTGATAGCCGTATGAACTGTTCTCTGTAGCTGCAAGGCAAAGAGTCGATAACCGCGTTAATTCGTATTTTGTGGCTGTGCGCCACAGAATAGATAGTCGTATTAGGTTTTTGTAGCTGGGAGCAACATACTTGGTAGCCGTATAACCTTTTTCCTGTAGCTGCACGGCAAAGAGTCAATAACCGCGTTAATTTGTCTTTTGTGGCTGTGCGCCACAGAATAGATTGTCGTATTAGGTTTTTGTAGCTGGGAGCAACAGATTTGATAGCCGTATGAAATATTCTCTGTAACTGCAAGCCAAAGAGTCAATAACCGCGTTATTTTGTATTTTATGGCTGTGCGCCACAGAATAGATTGTCGTATTAGGTTTTTGTAGCTGGGAGCAACAGATTTGATAGCCGTATGAACTTTTCTCTGTAACTGCAAGCCAAAGAGACGATAACCGCGTTAATTCGTATTTTGTGGCTGTGCGCCACATAATAGATAGTCGTATTAGGTTTTTGTATCTGGGAGCAACAGACTTGATAGCCGTATGAACTGTTCTCTGTAGTTGCAAGGCAAAGAGTCGATAACCGCGTTAATTCGTATTTTGTGGCTGTGCGCCACAGAATAGATTGTCGTATTAGGTTCTTGTAGCTGGGAGCAACATACTCGATAGCCGTATAAACTTTTTTCTATAGCTGCACGGTAAAGAGTCAATAACCGCGTTAATTTGTCTTTTGTGGCTGTGCGCCACAGAATAGTAAGTCGTATTAGGTTTTTGTAGCCAGGAGCAACAGACTTGATAGCCGTATAAACTTTTTTCTGTAGCTGCAAGGCAAAGAGTCGACAACCGCGTTAATTCGTAATTTGTGGCTGTGTGCCACAGAAAAGGTAGTTGTATTGGGTTTTTCGAGCTGGGAGCAACATACTTGATAGCCGTATGAACTTTTTTTTGTAGCTGCAAGGCAAAGAGTCAATAACCGCGTTAATTTGTCTTTTGTGGCTGTGCGCCACAGAATATAAAGTCGTATAAGGTTTTTGTAGTTGGGAGCAACAGACTTGATTGCCGTATGAGTTTTTTTTCTGTAACTGCAAGCCGAAGAGTCGATAACCGCGTTAATTCGTATTTCGTGGCTGTGCGCCACAGAATAGATAATCGTATTAGGTTTTTGTAGCTGGGAGCAACAGACTTGATAGCCGTATAAACTTTTTTCTGTAGCTGCAAGGCAAAGAGTCAATAACCGCGTTAATTTGTCTTTTGTGGTTGTGCGCCACAGAATATAAAGTCGTATTAGGTTTTTGTAGTTGGGAGCAACAGACTTGATAGCCGTATGATTTTTTTTCTGTAGGTGCAAGGCAAAGAGTCAATAACCGCGTTAATTTGTATTTGGTGGATGTGCGCCACAAAATAGATTGTCGTATTAGGTTTTTGTAGCTGGGAGCAACAGACTTGATAGCCGTATGAACTTTTTTCTGTAGCTGCAAGGCAAAGAGTCAATAACCGCGTTAAGTCGTCTTTTGTGGCTGTGCGCCACAGAATATACAGTCGTCTTAGGTTTTTGTATCTGGGAGCAACAGACTTGATAGCCGTATGAACTTTTTTCTGTAGCTGCAAGGCAAAGAGTCAATAACCGCGTTAAGTCGTCTTTTGTGGCTGTGCGCCACAGAATATATAGTCGTGTTAGGTCTTTGCAGCTGGGAGCAACATACTTGATAGCCGTATAAACTTTTTTTTGTAGCTTTACGGCAAAGAGTCAATAACCGCGTTAATTTGTCTTTTGTGGCTGTGCGCCACAGAATATGAAGTCGTATTAGGTTTTTGTAGCTGGGAGCAACAGACTTGATAGCCGCATAAACTTTTTTCTGTAGCTGCAAGGCAAAGAGTCAATAACCGCGTTAAGTCGTCTTTTGTGGCTGTGCGCCACAGAATATATAGTCGTGTTAGGTCTTTGCAGCTGGGAGCAACATACTTGATAGCCGTATAAACTTTTTTTTGTAGCTTTACGGCAAAGAGTCAATAACCGCGTTAAGTCGTCTTTTGTGGCTGTGCGCCACAGAATATACAGTCGTCTTAGGTTTTTGTATCTGGGAGCAACAGACTTGATAGCCGTATGAACTTTTTTCTGTAGCTGCAAGGCAAAGAGTCAATAACCGCGTTAAGTCGTCTTTTGTGGCTGTGCGCCACAGAATATATAGTCGTGTTAGGTCTTTGCAGCTGGGAGCAACATACTTGGTAGCCGTATAACCTTTTTCCTGTAGCTGCACGGCAAAGAGTCAATAACCGCGTTAATTTGTCTTTTGTGGCTGTGCGCCACAGAATAGATTGTCGTATTAGGTTTTTGTAGCTGGGAGCAACAGATTTGATAGCCGTATGAAATATTCTCTGTAACTGCAAGCCAAAGAGTCAATAACCGCGTTATTTTGTATTTTATGGCTGTGCGCCACAGAATAGATTGTCGTATTAGGTTTTTGTAGCTGGGAGCAACAGATTTGATAGCCGTATGAACTTTTCTCTGTAACTGCAAGCCAAAGAGACGATAACCGCGTTAATTCGTATTTTGTGGCTGTGCGCCACATAATAGATAGTCGTATTAGGTTTTTGTATCTGGGAGCAACAGACTTGATAGCCGTATGAACTGTTCTCTGTAGTTGCAAGGCAAAGAGTCGATAACCGCGTTAATTCGTATTTTGTGGCTGTGCGCCACAGAATAGATTGTCGTATTAGGTTTTTGTAGCTGGGAGCAACATACTCGATAGCCGTATAAACTTTTTTCTATAGCTGCACGGTAAAGAGTCAATAACCGCGTTAATTTGTCTTTTGTGGCTGTGCGCCACAGAATAGTAAGTCGTATTAGGTTTTTGTAGCCAGGAGCAACAGACTTGATAGCCGTATAAACTTTTTTCTGTAGCTGCAAGGCAAAGAGTCGACAACCGCGTTAATTCGTAATTTGTGGCTGTGTGCCACAGAAAAGGTAGTTGTATTGGGTTTTTCGGCAACATACTTGATAGCCGTATGAACTTTTTTTTGTAGCTGCAAGGCAAAGAGTCAATAACCGCGTTAATTTGTCTTTTGTGGCTGTGCGCCACAGAATATAAAGTCGTATAAGGTTTTTGTAGTTGGGAGCAACAGACTTGATTGCCGTATGAGTTTTTTTTCTGTAACTGCAAGCCGAAGAGTCGATAACCGCGTTAATTCGTATTTCGTGGCTGTGCGCCACAGAATAGATAATCGTATTAGGTTTTTGTAGCTGGGAGCAACAGACTTGATAGCCGTATAAACTTTTTTCTGTAGCTGCAAGGCAAAGAGTCAATAACCGCGTTAATTTGTCTTTTGTGGTTGTGCGCCACAGAATATAAAGTCGTATTAGGTTTTTGTAGTTGGGAGCAACAGACTTGATAGCCGTATGATTTTTTCTGTAGGTGCAAGGCAAAGAGTCAATAACCGCGTTAATTTGTATTTGGTGGATGTGCGCCACAAAATAGATTGTCGTATTAGGTTTTTGTAGCTGGGAGCAACAGACTTGATAGCCGTATGAACTTTTTTCTGTAGCTGCAAGGCAAAGAGTCAATAACCGCGTTAAGTCGTCTTTTGTGGCTGTGCGCCACAGAATATACAGTCGTCTTAGGTTTTTGTATCTGGGAGCAACAGACTTGATAGCCGTATGAACTTTTTTCTGTAGCTGCAAGGCAAAGAGTCAATAACCGCGTTAAGTCGTCTTTTGTGGCTGTGCGCCACAGAATATATAGTCGTGTTAGGTCTTTGCAGCTGGGAGCAACATACTTGATAGCCGTATAAACTTTTTTTTGTAGCTTTACGGCAAAGAGTCAATAACCGCGTTAATTTGTCTTTTGTGGCTGTGCGCCACAGAATATGAAGTCGTATTAGGTTTTTGTAGCTGGGAGCAACAGACTTGATAGCCGCATAAACTTTTCTCTGTAACGGCAAGCCAAAAAGTCGATAACCGCGTTAATTCGTATTTTGTGGCTGTGCGCCACAGAATAGATTGTCGTATTAGGTGTTTGTATCTGGGAGCAACAGATTTGATAGCCGTATGAACTTTTCTCTTTAACTGCAAGCCAAAAAGTCGATAACCGCGTTAATTCGTATTTTGTGGCTGTGCGCCACAGAATAGATTGTCGTATTAGGTGTTTGTATCTGGGAGCAACAGATTTGATAGCCGTATGAAATATTCTCTGTAACTGCGAGGCAAAGAGTCAATAACCGCGTTAATTCGTCTTTTGTGGCTGTGCGCCACAGAATATATAGTCGTATTAGGTTTTTGTAGCTGGGAGCAACAGACTTGATAGCCGTATGATTTTTTTTTGTAGCTGCAAGTCAAAATGTCAATAACCGCGTTAATTCGTCTTTGTGGCTGTGCGCCACAGAATAGATTGTCGTATTAGGTTTTTGTAGCTGGGAGCAACAGATTTGATAGCCGTATGAAATGTTCTCTGTAACTGCGAGGCAAAGAGTCAATAACCGCGTTAATTCGTCTTTTGTGGCTGTGCGCCACAGAATATATAGTCGTATTAGGTTTTTGTATCTGGGAGCAACAGACTTGATAGCCGTATGAACTGTTCTCTGTAGTTGCAAGGCAAAGAGTCGATAACCGCGTTAATTCGTATTTTGTGGCTGTGCGCCACAGAATAGATTGTCGTATTAGGTTTTTGTAGCTGGGAGCAACATACTCGATAGCCGTATAAACTTTTTTCTATAGCTGCACGGTAAAGAGTCAATAACCGCGTTAATTTGTCTTTTGTGGCTGTGCGCCACAGAATAGTAAGTCGTATTAGGTTTTTGTAGCCAGGAGCAACAGACTTGATAGCCGTATAAACTTTTTTCTGTAGCTGCAAGGCAAAGAGTCGACAACCGCGTTAATTCGTAATTTGTGGCTGTGTGCCACAGAAAAGGTAGTTGTATTGGGTTTTTCGAGCTGGGAGCAACATACTTGATAGCCGTATGAACTTTTTTTTGTAGCTGCAAGGCAAAGAGTCAATAACCGCGTTAATTTGTCTTTTGTGGCTGTGCGCCACAGAATATAAAGTCGTATAAGGTTTTTGTAGTTGGGAGCAACAGACTTGATTGCCGTATGAGTTTTTTTTCTGTAACTGCAAGCCGAAGAGTCGATAACCGCGTTAATTCGTATTTCGTGGCTGTGCGCCACAGAATAGATAATCGTATTAGGTTTTTGTAGCTGGGAGCAACAGACTTGATAGCCGTATAAACTTTTTTCTGTAGCTGCAAGGCAAAGAGTCAATAACCGCGTTAATTTGTCTTTTGTGGTTGTGCGCCACAGAATATAAAGTCGTATTAGGTTTTTGTAGTTGGGAGCAACAGACTTGATAGCCGTATGATTTTTTTTCTGTAGGTGCAAGGCAAAGAGTCAATAACCGCGTTAATTTGTATTTGGTGGATGTGCGCCACAAAATAGATTGTCGTATTAGGTTTTTGTAGCTGGGAGCAACAGACTTGATAGCCGTATGAACTTTTTTCTGTAGCTGCAAGGCAAAGAGTCAATAACCGCGTTAAGTCGTCTTTTGTGGCTGTGCGCCACAGAATATACAGTCGTCTTAGGTTTTTGTATCTGGGAGGAACAGACTTGATAGCCGTATGAACTTTTTTCTGTAGCTGCAAGGCAAAGAGTCAATAACCGCGTTAAGTCGTCTTTTGTGGCTGTGCGCCACAGAATATATAGTCGTGTTAGGTCTTTGCAGCTGGGAGCAACATACTTGATAGCCGTATAAACTTTTTTTTGTAGCTTTACGGCAAAGAGTCAATAACCGCGTTAATTTGTCTTTTGTAGCTGTGCGCCACAGAATATGAAGTCGTATTAGGTTTTTGTAGCTGGGAGCAACAGACTTGATAGCCGCATAAACTTTTCTCTGTAACGGCAAGCCAAAAAGTCGATAACCGCGTTAATTCGTATTTTGTGGCTGTGCGCCACAGAATAGATTGTCGTATTAGGTGTTTGTATCTGGGAGCAACAGATTTGATAGCCGTATGAACTTTTCTCTTTAACTGCAAGCCAAAAAGTCGATAACCGCGTTAATTCGTATGTTGTGGCTGTGCGCCACAGAATAGATTGTCGTATTAGGTGTTTGTATCTGGGAGCAACAGATTTGATAGCCGTATGAAATATTCTCTGTAACTGCGAGGCAAAGAGTCAATAACCGCGTTAATTCGTCTTTTGTGGCTGTGCGCCACAGAATATATAGTCGTATTAGGTTTTTGTAGCTGGGAGCAACAGACTTGATAGCCGTATGATTTTTTTTTGTAGCTGCAAGTCAAAATGTCAATAACCGCGTTAATTCGTCTTTGTGGCTGTGCGCCACAGAATAGATTGTCGTATTAGGTTTTTGTAGCTGGGAGCAACAGATTTGATAGCCGTATGAAATGTTCTCTGTAACTGCGAGGCAAAGAGTCAATAACCGCGTTAATTCGTCTTTTGTGGCTGTGCGCCACAGAATATATAGTCGTATTAGGTTTTTGTAGCTGGGAGCAACAGACTTGATAGCCGTATGAACTTTTCTCTGTAGCTGCAAGGCAAAGAGTCGATAACCGCGTCAATTCGTATTTTGTGGCTGTGCGCCACAGAATAGACAGTCGTATTAGGTTTTTGTAGCTGGGAGCAACATACTTGATAGCCGTATAACCTTTTTCCTGTAGCTGCACGGCAAAGAGTCAATAACCGCGTTAATTTGTCTTTTGTGGCTGTGCGCCACAGAATATAAAGTCGTATTAGGTTTTCGTAGCTGGGAGCAACAGACTTGATAGCCGTATGAACTTTTTTCTGTAGCTGCAAGGCAAAGAGGTAATAACCGCGTTAATTTGTCTTTTGTGGCTGTGCGCCACAGAATAGATTGTCGTATCAGGTTTTTGTAGCTGGGAGCAACAGACTTGATAGCCGTATGAACTTTTCTCTGTAGCTGCAAGCCAACAAGTCGATAACCGCGATATTTCGTGTTTTGTGGTTGTGCGCCACAGAATATAAAGTCGTATTAGGTTTTCGTAGCTGGGAGCAACAGACTTGATAGCCGTATGATTTTTTTCTGTAGCTGCAAGGCAAAGAGTCAATAACCGCGTTAATTCGTCTTTTGTGGCTGTGCGCCACAGAATATATAGTCGTATTAGGTTTTTGTAGCTGGGAGCAACAGACTTGATAGCCGTATGAACTTTTCTCTGTAGCTGCAAGCCAACAAGTCGATAACCGCGATAATTTGTTTTTGTGGCTGTGCGCCACAGAATAGATTGTCGTATTAGGTTTTTGTAGCTGGGAGCAACAGATTTGATAGCCGTATGAAATATTCTCTGTAGCTGCAAGGCAAAGAGTCGATAACCGCGTCAATTCGTATTTTGTGGCTGTGCGCCACAGAATAGATAGTCGTATTAGGTTTTTGTAGCTGGGAGCAACATACTTGATAGCCGTATAACCTTTTTCCTGTAGCTGCACGGCAAAGAGTCAATAACCGCGTTAATTTGTCTTTTGTGGCTGTGCGCCACAGAATATAAAGTCGTATTAGGTTTTCGTAGCTGGGAGCAACAGACTTGATAGCCGTATGAACTTTTTTCTGTAGCTGCAAGGCAAAGAGGTAATAACCGCGTTAATTTGTCTTTTGTGGCTGTGCGCCACAGAATAGATTGTCGTATCAGGTTTTTGTAGCTGGGAGCAACAGACTTGATAGCCGTATGAACTTTTCTCTGTAGCTGCAAGCCAACAAGTCGATAACCGCGATATTTCGTGTTTTGGGCTGTGCGCAACAGAATATAAAGTCGTATTAGGTTTTCGTAGCTGGGAGCAACAGACTTGATAGCCGTATGATTTTTTTCTGTAGCTGCAAGGCAAAGAGTCAATAACCGCGTTAATTTGTCTTTTGTGGCTGTGCGCCACAGAATATAAAGTCGTATTAGGTTTTCGTAGCTGGGAGCAACAGACTTGATAGCCGTATGAACTTTTTTCTGTAGCTGCAAGGCAAAGAGGTAATAACCGCGTTAATTTGTCTTTTGTGGCTGTGCGCCACAGAATATATAGTCGTATCAGGTTTTTGTAGCTGGGAGCAACAGACTTGATAGCCGTATGAACTTTTCTCTGTAGCTGCAAGCCAACAAGTCGATAACCGCGATATTTCGTGTTTTGTGGCTGTGCGCCACAGAATATAAAGTCGTATTAGGTTTCGTAGCTGGGAGCAACAGACTTGATAGCCGTATGATTTTTTTCTGTAGCTGCAAGGCAAAGAGTCAATAACCGCGTTAATTTGTCTTTTGTGGCTGTGCGCCACAGAATATAAAAGTCGTATAGTTACGTAGCTGGAGCAACAGACTTGATAGCCGTATGAACTTTTTTCTGTAGCTGCAAGGCAAAGAGGTAATAACCGCGTTAATTTGTCTTTTGTGGCTGTGCGCCACAGAATAGATTGTCGTATCAGGTTTTTGTAGCTGGGAGCAACAGACTTGATAGCCGTATGAACTTTTCTCTGTAGCTGCAAGCCAACAAGTCGATAACCGCGATATTTCGTGTTTTGTGGCTGTGCGCCACAGAATATAAAGTCGTATTAGGTTTTCGTAGCTGGGAGCAACAGACTTGATAGCCGTATGATTTTTTTTCTGTAGCTGCAAGGCAAAGAGTCAATAACCGCGTTAATTTGTCTTTTGTGGCTGTGCGCCACAGAATAGATTGTCGTATTAGGTTTTTGTAGCTGGGAGCAACAGATTTGATAGCCGTATGAAATATTCTCTGTAACTGCGAGGCAAAGAGTCGATAACCGCGTCAATTCGTATTTTGTGGCTGTGCGCCACAGAATAGATAGTCGTATTAGGTTTTTGTAGCTGGGAGCAACATACTTGATAGCCGTATAACCTTTTTCCTGTAGCTGCACGGCAAAGAGTCAATAACCGCGTTAATTTGTCTTTGTGGCTGTGCGCCACAGAATATAAAGTCGTATTAGGTTTTCGTAGCTGGGAGCAACAGACTTGATAGCCGTATGAACTTTTTTCTGTAGCTGCAAGGCAAAGAGGTAATAACCGCGTAAATTGTCTTTTGTGGCTGTGCGCCACAGAATAGATTGTCGTATCAGGTTTTTGTAGCTGGGAGCAACAGACTTGATAGCCGTATGAACTGTTCTCTGTAGTTGCAAGGCAAAGAGTCGATAACCGCGTTAATTCGTAATTTGTGGCTGTGTGCCACAGAAAAGATAGTTGTATTGGGTTTTTCGAGCTGGGAGCAACATACTCGATAGCCGTATAAACTTTTTTCTATAGCTGCACGGTAAAGAGTCAATAACCGCGTTAATTTGTCTTTTGTGGCTGTGCGCCACAGAATAGTAAGTCGTATTAGGTTTTTGTAGCCAGGAGCAACAGACTTGATAGCCGTATAAACTTTTTTCTGTAGCTGCAAGGCAAAGAGTCGATAACCGCGTTAATTCGTAATTTGTGGCTGTGTGCCACAGAAAAGATAGTTGTATTGGGTTTTTCGAGCTGGGAGCAACAGACTTGATAGCCGTATAAACTTTTTTCTGTAGCTGCAAGGCAAAGAGTCGATAACCGCGTTAATTCGTAATTTGTGGCTGTGTGCCACAGAAAAGATAGTTGTATTGGGTTTTTCGAGCTGGGAGCAACATACTTGATAGCCGTATGAACTTTTTTTGTAGCTGCAAGGCAAAGAGTCAATAACCGCGTTAATTTGTCTTTTGCGGCTGTGCGCCACAGAATATAAAGTCGTATTAGGTTTTTGTAGTTGGGAGCAACAGACTTGATAGCCGTATGATTTTTTTCTGTAGGTGCAAGGCAAAGAGTCAATAACCGCGTTAATTTGTATTTGGTGGATGTGCGCCACAAAATAGATTGTCGTATTAGGTTTTTGTAGCTGGGAGCAACAGACTTGATAGCCGTATGAACTTTTTTCTGTAGCTGCAAGGCAAAGAGTCAATAACCGCGTTAAGTCGTCTTTTGTGGCTGTGCGCCACAGAATATACAGTCGTCTTAGGTTTTTGTATCTGGGAGCAACAGACTTGATAGCCGTATGAACTTTTTTCTGTAGCTGCAAGGCAAAGAGTCAATAACCGCGTTAAGTCGTCTTTTGTGGCTGTGCGCCACAGAATATATAGTCGTGTTAGGTCTTTGTAGCTGGGAGCAACATACTTGATAGCCGTATAAACTTTTTTTTGTAGCTTTACGGCAAAGAGTCAATAACCGCGTTAATTTGTCTTTTGTGGCTGTGCGCCACAGAATATGAAGTCGTATTAGGTTTTTGTAGCTGGGAGCAACAGACTTGATAGCCGCATAAACTTTTCTCTGTAACTGCAAGCCAAAAAGTCGATAACCGCGTTAATTCATATTTTGTGGCTGTGCGCCACAGAATAGATTGTCGTATTAGGTGTTTGTATCTGGGAGCAACAGATTTGATAGCCGTATGAACTTTTCTCTTTAACTGCAAGCCAAAAAGTCGATAACCGCGTTAATTCGTATTTTGTGGCTGTGCGCCACAGAATAGATTGTCGTATTAGGTGTTTGTATCTGGGAGCAACAGATTTGATAGCCGTATGAAATATTCTCTGTAACTGCGAGGCAAAGAGTCAATAACCGCGTTAATTCGTCTTTTGTGGCTGTGCGCCACAGAATATATAGTCGTATTAGGTTTTTGTAGCTGGGAGCAACAGACTTGATAGCCGTATGAACTTTTCTCTGTAGCTGCAAGCCAACAAGTCGATAACCGCGATAATTTGTTTTGTGGCTGTGCGCCACAGAATAGATTGTCGTATTAGGTTTTGTAGCTGGGAGCAACAGATTTGATAGCCGTATGAAATATTCTCTGTAGCTGCAAGGCAAAGAGTCGATAACCGCGTCAATTCGTATTTTGTGGCTGTGCGCCACAGAATAGATAGTCGTATTAGGTTTTTGTAGCTGGGAGCAACATACTTGATAGCCGTATAACCTTTTTCCTGTAGCTGCACGGCAAAGAGTCAATAACCGCGTTAATTTGTCTTTTGTGGCTGTGCGCCACAGAATATAAAGTCGTATTAGGTTTTCGTAGCTGGGAGCAACAGACTTGATAGCCGTATGAACTTTTTTCTGTAGCTGCAAGGCAAAGAGGTAATAACCGCGTTAATTTGTCTTTTGTGGCTGTGCGCCACAGAATAGATTGTCGTATCAGGTTTTTGTAGCTGGGAGCAACAGACTTGATAGCCGTATGAACTTTTCTCTGTAGCTGCAAGCCAACAAGTCGATAACCGCGATATTTCGTGTTTTGTGGCTGTGCGCCACAGAATATAAAGTCGTATTAGGTTTTCGTAGCTGGGAGCAACAGACTTGATAGCCGTATGATTTTTTTCTGTAGCTGCAAGGCAAAGAGTCAATAACCGCGTTAATTTGTCTTTTGTGGCTGTGCGCCACAGAATATAAAGTCGTATTAGGTTTTCGTAGCTGGGAGCAACAGACTTGATAGCCGTATGAACTTTTTTCTGTAGCTGCAAGGCAAAGAGGTAATAACCGCGTTAATTTGTCTTTTGTGGCTGTGCGCCACAGAATATATAGTCGTATCAGGTTTTTGTAGCTGGGAGCAACAGACTTGATAGCCGTATGAACTTTTCTCTGTAGCTGCAAGCCAACAAGTCGATAACCGCGATATTTCGTGTTTTGTGGCTGTGCGCCACAGAATATAAAGTCGTATTAGGTTTTCGTAGCTGGGAGCAACAGACTTGATAGCCGTATGATTTTTTTCTGTAGCTGCAAGGCAAAGAGTCAATAACCGCGTTAATTTGTCTTTTGTGGCTGTGCGCCACAGAATATAAAGTCGTATTAGGTTTTCGTAGCTGGGAGCAACAGACCTTGATAGCCGTATGAACTTTTTTCTGTAGCTGCAAGGCAAAGAGGTAATAACCGCGTTAATTTGTCTTTGTGGCTGTGCGCCACAGAATAGATTGTCGTATCAGGTTTTTGTAGCTGGGAGCAACAGACTGATAGCCGTATGAACTTTTCTCTGTAGCTGCAAGCCAACAAGTCGATAACCGCGATATTTCGTGTTTTGTGGCTGTGCGCCACAGAATATAAAGTCGTATTAGGTTTTCGTAGCTGGGAGCAACAGACTTGATAGCCGTATGATTTTTTTTCTGTAGCTGCAAGGCAAAGAGTCAATAACCGCGTTAATTTGTCTTTTGTGGCTGTGCGCCACAGAATAGATTGTCGTATTAGGTTTTTGTAGCTGGGAGCAACAGATTTGATAGCCGTATGAAATATTCTCTGTAACTGCGAGGCAAAGAGTCGATAACCGCGTCAATTCGTATTTTGTGGCTGTGCGCCACAGAATAGATAGTCGTATTAGGTTTTTGTAGCTGGGAGCAACATACTTGATAGCCGTATAACCTTTTTCCTGTAGCTGCACGGCAAAGAGTCAATAACCGCGTTAATTTGTCTTTTGTGGCTGTGCGCCACAGAATATAAAGTCGTATTAGGTTTTCGTAGCTGGGAGCAACAGACTTGATAGCCGTATGAACTTTTTTCTGTAGCTGCAAGGCAAAGAGGTAATAACCGCGTTAATTTGTCTTTTGTGGCTGTGCGCCACAGAATAGATTGTCGTATCAGGTTTTTGTAGCTGGGAGCAACAGACTTGATAGCCGTATGAATTTTTCTCTGTAGCTGCAAGCCAACAAGTCGATAACCGCGATATTTCGTGTTTTGTGGCTGTGCGCCACAGAATATAAAGTCGTATTAGGTTTTCGTAGCTGGGAGCAACAGACTTGATAGCCGTATGAACTTTTTTTCTGTAGCTGCAAGGCAAAGAGGTAATAACCGCGTTAATTTGTCTTTTGTGGCTGTGCGCCACAGAATAGATTGTCGTATCAGGTTTTTGTAGCTGGGAGCAACAGACTTGATAGCCGTATGAACTTTTCTCTGTAGCTGCAAGCCAACAAGTCGATAACCGCGATATTTCGTGTTTTGTGGCTGTGCGCCACAGAATATAAAGTCGTATTAGGTTTTCGTAGCTGGGAGCAACAGACTTGATAGCCGTATGATTTTTTTTCTGTAGCTGCAAGGCAAAGAGTCAATAACCGCGTTAATTTGTCTTTTGTGGCTGTGCGCCACAGAATAGATTGTCGTATTAGGTTTTTGTAGCTGGGAGCAACAGATTTGATAGCCGTATGGAATATTCTCTGTAACTGCGAGGCAAAGAGTCAATAACCGCGTTAATTCGTCTTTTGTGGCTGTGCGCCACAGAATATATAGTCGTATTAGGTTTTTGTAGCTGGGAGCAACAGACTTGATAGCCGTATGAACTGTTCTCTGTAGCTGCAAGGCAAATAGTCGATAACCGCGTTAATTCGTATTTTGTGGCTGTGCGCCACAGAATAGATAGTCGTATTAGGTTTTTTTAGCTGGGAGCAACATACTTGATAGCCGTATAACCTTTTTCCTGTAGCTGCACGGCAAAGAGTCAATAACCGCGTTAATTTGTCTTTTGTGGCTGTGCGCCACAGAATATAAAGTCGTATTAGGTTTTCGTAACTGGGAGCAACAGACTTGATAGCCGTATGAATTTTTTTCTGTAGCTGCAAGGCAAAGAGGTAATAACCGCGTTAATTTGTCTTTTGTGGCTGTGCGCCACAGAATAGATTGTCGTATCAGGTTTTTGTAGCTGGGAGCAACAGACTTGATAGCCGTATGAACTTTTCTCTGTAGCTGCAAGCCAACAAGTCGATAACCGCGATAATTCGTATTTTGTGGCTGTGCGCCACAGAATAGATTGTCGTATTAGGTTTTTGTAGCTGGGAGCAACAGATTTGATAGCCGTATGAACTGTTCTTTGTAGCTGCAAGGCAAAGAGTCGATAACCGCGTTAATTCGTATTTTGTGGCTGTGCGCCACAGAATAGATAGTCGTATTAGGTTTTTGTAGCTGGGAGCAACATATTTGATAGCCGTATAACCTTTTTCCTGTAGCTGCACGGCAAAGAGTCAATAACCGCGTTAATTTGTCTTTTGTGGCTGTGCGCCACAGAATATAAAGTCGTATTAGGTTTTTGTAGCTGGGAGCAACAGACTTGATAGCCGTATGAACTTTTTTCTGTAGCTGCAAGGCAAAGAGGTAATAACCGCGTTAATTTGTCTTTTGTGGCTGTGCGCCACAGAATAGATTGTCGTATCAGGTTTTTGTAGCTGGGAGCAACAGACTTGATAGCCGTATGAACTTTTTTCTGTAGCTGCAAGGCAAAGAGGTAATAACCGCGTTAATTTGTCTTTTGTGGCTGTGCGCCATAGGATATAAAGTCGTATTAGGTTTTTGTAGCCATGAGCAACAGACTTGATAGCCGTATAAACTTTTTTCTGTAGCTGCAAGGCAAAGAGTCGATAACCGCGTTATATCGTATTTTGTGGCTGTGTGCCACAGAATAGATAGTTGTATTGGGTTTTTCTAGCTGGGAGCAACAGACTTGATAGCCGTATGATTTTTTTTCTGTAGCTGCAAGGCAAAGAGTCAATAACCGCGTTAATTTGTCTTTTGTGGCTGTGCGCCACAGAATAGATTGTCGTATTAGGTTTTTGTAGCTGGGAGCAACAGATTTGATAGCCGTATGAAATATTCTCTGTAACTGCGAGGCAAAGAGTCGATAACCGCGTCAATTCGTATTTTGTGGCTGTGCGCCACAGAATAGATAGTCGTATTAGGTTTTTGTAGCTGGGAGCAACATACTTGATAGCCGTATAACCTTTTTCCTGTAGCTGCACGGCAAAGAGTCAATAACCGCGTTAATTTGTCTTTTGTGGCTGTGCGCCACAGAATATAAAGTCGTATTAGGTTTTCGTAGCTGGGAGCAACAGACTTGATAGCCGTATGAACTTTTTTCTGTAGCTGCAAGGCAAAGAGGTAATAAATGCGTTAATTTGTCTTTTGTGGCTGTGCGCCACAGAATAGATTGTCGTATCAGGTTTTTGTAGCTGGGAGCAACAGACTTGATAGCCGTATGAATTTTTCTCTGTAGCTGCAAGCCAACAAGTCGATAACCGCGATATTTCGTGTTTTGTGGCTGTGCGCCACAGAATATAAAGTCGTATTAGGTTTTTGTAGCTGGGAGCAACAGACTTGATAGCCGTATGATTTTTTTCTGTAGCTGCAAGGCAAAGAGTCAATAACCGCGTTAATTTGTCTTTTGTGGCTGTGCGCCACAGAATATAAAGTCGTATTAGGTTTTCGTAGCTGGGAGCAACAGACTTGATAGCCGTATGAACTTTTTTTCTGTAGCTGCAAGGCAAAGAGGTAATAACCGCGTTAATTTGTCTTTTGTGGCTGTGCGCCACAGAATAGATTGTCGTATCAGGTTTTTGTAGCTGGGAGCAACAGACTTGATAGCCGTATGAACTTTTCTCTGTAGCTGCAAGCCAACAAGTCGATAACCGCGATATTTCGTGTTTTGTGGCTGTGCGCCACAGAATATAAAGTCGTATTAGGTTTTCGTAGCTGGGAGCAACAGACTTGATAGCCGTATGATTTTTTTTCTGTAGCTGCAAGGCAAAGAGTCAATAACCGCGTTAATTTGTCTTTTGTGGCTGTGCGCCACAGAATAGATTGTCGTATTAGGTTTTTGTAGCTGGGAGCAACAGATTTGATAGCCGTATGGAATATTCTCTGTAACTGCGAGGCAAAGAGTCAATAACCGCGTTAATTCGTCTTTTGTGGCTGTGCGCCACAGAATAAATAGTCGTATTAGGTTTTTGTAGCTGGGAGCAACAGACTTGATAGCCGTATGAACTGTTCTCTGTAGCTGCAAGGCGAATAGTCGATAACCGCGTTAATTCGTATTTTGTGGCTGTGCGCCACAGAATAGATAGTCGTATTAGGTTTTTTTAGCTGGGAGCAACATACTTGATAGCCGTATAACCTTTTTCCTGTAGCTGCACGGCAAAGAGTCAATAACCGCGTTAATTTGTCTTTTGTGGCTGTGCGCCACAGAATATAAAGTCGTATTAGGTTTTCGTAACTGGGAGCAACAGACTTGATAGCCGTATGAATTTTTTTCTGTAGCTGCAAGGCAAAGAGGTAATAACCGCGTTAATTTGTCTTTTGTGGCTGTGCGCCACAGAATAGATTGTCGTATCAGGTTTTTGTAGCTGGGAGCAACAGACTTGATAGCCGTATGAACTTTTCTCTGTAGCTGCAAGCCAACAAGTCGATAACCGCGATAATTCGTATTTTGTGGCTGTGCGCCACAGAATAGATTGTCGTATTAGGTTTTTGTAGCTGGGAGCAACAGATTTGATAGCCGTATGAACTGTTCTTTGTAGCTGCAAGGCAAAGAGTCGATAACCGCGTTAATTCGTATTTTGTGGCTGTGCGCCACAGAATAGATAGTCGTATTAGGTTTTTGTAGCTGGGAGCAACATATTTGATAGCCGTATAACCTTTTTCCTGTAGCTGCACGGCAAAGAGTCAATAACCGCGTTAATTTGTCTTTTGTGGCTGTGCGCCACAGAATATAAAGTCGTATTAGGTTTTTGTAGCTGGGAGCAACAGACTTGATAGCCGTATGAACTTTTTTCTGTAGCTGCAAGGCAAAGAGGTAATAACCGCGTTAATTTGTCTTTTGTGGCTGTGCGCCACAGAATAGATTGTCGTATCAGGTTTTTGTAGCTGGGAGCAACAGACTTGATAGCCGTATGAACTTTTTTCTGTAGCTGCAAGGCAAAGAGGTAATAACCGCGTTAATTTGTCTTTTGTGGCTGTGCGCCATAGGATATAAAATCGTATTAGGTTTTTGTAGCCATGAGCAACAGACTTGATAGCCGTATAAACTTTTTTCTGTAGCTGCAAGGCAAAGAGTCGATAACCGCGTTATATCGTATTTTGTGGCTGTGTGCCACAGAATAGATAGTTGTATTGGGTTTTTCTAGCTGGGAGCAACATACTTGATAGCCATATAAACTTGTTTCTGTAGCTGCACGGCAAAGAGTCAATAACCGCGTTAATTTGTCTTTTGTGGCTGTGCGCCACAGAATATAAAGTCGTATTAGGTTTTTGTAGCTGGGAGCAACAGACTTGATAGCCGTATAAACTTTTTTTCTGTAGCTGCAAGGCAAAGAGGTAATAACCGCGTTAATTTGTCTTTTGTGGCTGTGCGCCACAGAATAGATTGTCGTATCAGGTTTTTGTAGCTGGGAGCAACAGACTTGATAGCCGTATGAACTTTTCTCTGTAGCTGCAAGCCAACAAGTCGATAACCGCGATAATTCGTATTTTGTGGCTGTGCGCCACAGAATAGATTGTCGTATTAGGTTTTTGTAGCTGGGAGCAACCGATTTGATAGCCGTATGAACTGTTCTTTGTAGCTGCAAGGCAAAGAGTCGATAACCGCGTTAATTCGTATTTTGTGGCTGTGCGCCACAGAATAGATAGTCGTATTAGGTTTTTGTAGCTGGGAGCAACATATTTGATAGCCGTATAACCTTTTTTCTGTAGCTGCACGGCAAAGAGTCAATAACCGCGTTAATTTGTCTTTTGTGGCTGTGCGCCACAGAATATAAAGTCGTATTAGGTTTTTGTAGCTGGGAGCAACAGACTTGATAGCCGTATGAACTTTTTTCTGTAGCTGCAAGGCAAAGAGGTAATAACCGCGTTAATTTGTCTTTTGTGGCTGTGCGCCACAGAATAGATTGTCGTATCAGGTTTTTGTAGCTGGGAGCAACAGACTTGATAGCCGTATGAACTTTTTTCTGTAGCTGCAAGGCAAAGAGGTAATAACCGCGTTAATTTGTCTTTTGTGGCTGTGCGCCATAGGATATAAAGTCGTATTAGGTTTTTGTAGCCATGAGCAACAGACTTGATAGCCGTATAAACTTTTTTCTGTAGCTGCAAGGCAAAGAGTCGATAACAGCGTTATATCGTATTTTGTGGCTGTGTGCCACAGAATAGATAGTTGTATTGGGTTTTTCTAGCTGGGAGCAACATACTTGATAGCCATATAAACTTTTTTCTGTAGCTGCACGGCAAAGAGTCAATAACCGCGTTAATTTGTCTTTTGTGGCTGTGCGCCACAGAATATAAAGTCGTATTAGGTTTTTGTAGCTGGGAGCAACATACTTGATAGCCGTATAAACTTTTTTTCTGTAGCTGCAAGGCAAAGAGGTAAAAACCGCGTTAATTTGTCTTTTGTGGCTGTGCGCCACAGAATATAAATTCGTATTAGGTTTTTGTAGCTGGGAGCAACAGATTTGATAGCCGTATGAAATGTTCTCTGTAACTGCAAGGCAAAGAGTCAATAACCGCGTTAATTTGTATTTTGTGGCTGTGCGCCACAGAATATAAAGTCGTATTATGTTTTTGTAGTTGGAAGCAACAGACTTGATAGCCGTATAATTTTTTTTTTGTAGCTGCAAGTCAAAATGTCAATAACCGTGTTAATTCGTCTTTGTGGCTGTGCGCCTCAGAATAGATTGTCTTATTAGGTTTTTGTAGCTGGGAGCAACAGATTTGATAGCCGTATGAAATGTTCTCTGTAACTGCGAGGCAAAGAGTCAATAACCGCGTTAATTCGTCTTTTGTGGCTGTGCGCCACAGAATATATAGTCGTATTAGGTTTTTGTAGCTGGGAGCAACAAACTTGATAGCCGTATGAACTTTTCTCTGTAGCTGCAAGCCAACAAGTCGATAACCGCGATAATTTGTATTTTGTGGCTGTGCGCCACAGAATAGATTGTCGTATTAGGTTTTTGTAGCTGGGAGCAACAGATTTGATAGCCGTATAAACTGTTCTCTGTAGCTGCAAGGCAAAGAGTCGATAACCGCGTCAATTCGTATTTTGTGGCTGTGCGCCACAGAATAGATAGTCGTATTAGGTTTTTGTAGCTGGGAGCAACATACTTGGTAGCCGTATAACCTTTTTCCTGTAGCTGCACGGCAAAGAGTCAATAACCGCGTTAATTTGTCTTTTGTGGCTGTGCGCCACAGAATAGATTGTCGTATTAGGTTTTTGTAGCTGGGAGCAACAGATTTGATAGCCGTATGAAATATTCTCTGTAACTGCGAGGCAAAGAGTCAATAACCGCGTTAATTCGTCTTTTGTGGCTGTGCGCCACAGAATATATAGTCGTATTAGGTTTTTGTAGCTGGGAGCAACAGACTTGATAGCCGTATGAACTGTTCTCTGTAGCTGCAAGGCAAAGAGTCGATAACCGCGTTAATTCGTATTTTGTGGCTGTGCGCCACAGAATAGATAGTCGTATTAGGTTTTTTTAGCTGGGAGCAACATACTTGATAGCCGTATAACCTTTTTCCTGTAGCTGCACGGCAAAGAGTCAATAACCGCGTTAATTTGTCTTTTGTGGCTGTGCGCCACAGAATAGATTGTCGTATCAGGTTTTTGTAGCTGGGAGCAACAGACTTGATAGCCGTATGAACTTTTCTCTGTAGCTGCAAGCCAACAAGTCGATAACCGCGATAATTCGTATTTTGTGGCTGTGCGCCACAGAATAGATTGTCGTATTAGGTTTTTGTAGCTGGGAGCAACAGATTTGATAGCCGTATGAACTGATCTCTGTAGCTGCAAGGCAAAGAGTCGATAACCGCGTTAATTCGTATTTTGTGGCTGTGCGCCACAGAATAGATAGTCGTATTAGGTTTTTGTAGCTGGGAGCAACATATTTGATAGCCGTATAACTTTTTTCCTGTAGCTGCACGGCAAAGAGTCAATAACCGCGTTAATTTGTCTTTTGGGGCTGTGCGCCACAGAATATAAAGTCGCATTAGGTTTTTGTAGCTGGGAGCAACAGACTTGATAGCCGTATGAACTTTTTTCTGTAGCTGCAAGGCAAAGAGGTAATAACCGCGTTAATTTGTCTTTTGTGGCTGTGCGCCACAGAATAGATTGTCGTATCAGGTTTTTGTAGCTGGGAGCAACAGACTTGATAGCCGTATGAACTTTTTTCTGTAGCTGCAAGGCAAAGAGGTAATAACCGCGTTAATTTGTCTTTTGTGGCTGTGCGCCATAGGATATAAAGTCGTATTAGGTTTTTGTAGCCATGAGCAACAGACTTGATAGCCGTATAAACTTTTTTTTGTAGCTGCAAGGCAAAGAGTCGATAACCGCGTTATATCGTATTTTGTGGCTGTGTGCCACAGAATAGATAGTTGTATTGGGTTTTTCTAGCTGGGAGCAACATACTTGATAGCCATATAAACTTTTTTCTGTAGCTGCACGGCAAAGAGTCAATAACCGCGTTAATTTGTCTTTTGTGGCTGTGCGCCACAGAATATAAAGTCGTATTAGGTTTTTGTAGCTGGGAGCAACAGACTTGATAGCCGTATAAACTTTTTTTCTGTAGCTGCAAGGCAAAGAGATAATAACCGCGTTAATTTGTCTTTTGTGGCTGTGCGCCACAGAATATAAAGTCGTATTAGGTTTTTGTAGCTGGGAGCAACAGATTTGATAGCCGTATGAAATGTTCTCTGTAACTGCAAGGCAAAGAGTCAATAACCGCGTTAATTTGTATTTTGTGGCTGTGCGCCACAGAATATAAAGTCGTATTATGTTTTTGTAGTTGGAAGCAACAGACTTGATAGCCGTATGATTTTTTTTTGTAGCTGCAAGTCAAAATGTCAATAACCGCGTTAATTCGTCTTTGTGGCTGTGCGCCACAGAATAGATTGTCGTATTAGGTTTTTGTAGCTGGGAGCAACAGATTTGATAGCCGTATGAAATGTTCTCTGTAACTGCGAGGCAAAGAGTCAATAACCGCGTTAATTCGTCTTTTGTGGCTGTGCGCCACAGAATATATAGTCGTATTAGGTTTTTGTAGCTGGGAGCAACAGACTTGATAGCCGTATGAACTTTTCTCTGTAGCTGCAAGCCAACAAGTCGATAACCGCGATAATTTGTATTTTGTGGCTGTGCGCCACAGAATAGATTGTCGTATTAGGTTTTTGTAGCTGGGAGCAACAGATTTGATAGCCGTATGAACTGTTCTCTGTAGCTGCAAGGCAAAGAGTCGATAACCGCGTCAATTCGTATTTTGTGGCTGTGCGCCACAGAATAGATAGTCGTATTAAGTTTTTGTAGCTGGGAGCAACATACTTGGTAGCCGTATAACCTTTTTCCTGTAGCTGCACGGCAAAGAGTCAATAACCGCGTTAATTTGTCTTTTGTGGCTGTGCGCCACAGAATATGAAGTCGTATTAGGTTTTTGTAGCTGGGAGCAACAGACTTGATGGCCGTATGAACTTTTTTCTGTAGCTGCAAGGCAAAGAAGTAATAACCGCGTTAATTTGTCTTTTGTGGCTGTGCGCCACAGAATATATTGTCGTATCAGGTTTTTGTAGCTGGGAGCAACAGAATTGATAGCCGTATGAACTTTTCTCTGTAGCTGCAAGCCAACAAGTCGATAACCGCGATATTTCGTGTTTTGTGGCTGTGCGCCACAGAATAGATAGTCGTATCAGGTTTTTGTAGCTGGGAGCAACATACTTGATAGCCGTATAACCTTTTTCCTGTAGCTGCACGGCAAAGAGTCAATAACCGCGTTAATTTGTTTTTTGTGGCTGTGCGCCACAGAATATAAATTCGTATTAGGTTTTTGTAGCTGGGAGCAACAGACTTGATAGCCGTATGAACTTTTTTCTGTAGCTGCAAGGCAAAGAGGTAATAACCGCGTTAATTTGTCTTTTGTGGCTGTGCGCCACAGGATATAAAGTCGTATTAGGTTTTTGTAGCCATGAGCAACAGACTTGATAGCCGTATAAACTTTTTTCTGTAGCTGCAAGGCAAAGAGTCGATAACCGCGTTATATCGTATTTTGTGGCTGTGTGCCACAGAATAGATAGTTGTATTGGGTTTTTCTAGCTGGGAGCAACATACTTGATAGCCATATAAACTTTTTTCTGTAGCTGCAAGGCAAAGAGGTAATAACCGCGTTAATTTGTCTTTTGTGGCTGTGCGCCACAGAATATAAAGTCGTATTAGGTTTTTGTAGCTGGGAGCAACAGATTTGATAGCCGTATGAAATGTTCTCTGTAACTGCAAGGCAAAGAGTCAATAACCGCGTTAATTTGTATTTTGTGGCTGTGCGCCACAGAATATAAAGTCGTATTATGTTTTTGTAGTTGGAAGCAACAGACTTGATAGCCGTATGATTTTTTTTTGTAGCTGCAAGTCAAAATGTCAATAACCGCGTTAATTCGTCTTTGTGGCTGTGCGCCACAGAATATATTGTCGTATTAGGTTTTTGTAGCTGGGAGCAACAGATTTGATAGCCGTATGAAATGTTCTCTGTAACTGCGAGGCAAAGAGTCAATAACCGCGTTAATTCGTCTTTTGTGGCTGTGCGCCACAGAATATATAGTCGTATTAGGTTTTTGTAGCTGGGAGCAACAGACTTGATGGCCGTATGAACTTTTCTCTGTAGCTGCAAGCCAACAAGTCGATAACCGCGATAATTTGTATTTTGTGGCTGTGCGCCACAGAATAGATTGTCGTATTAGGTTTTTGTAGCTGGGAGCAACAGATTTGATAGCCGTATGAACTGTTCTCTGTAGCTGCAAGGCAAAGAGTCGATAACCGCGTCAATTCGTATTTTGTGGCTGTGCGCCACAGAATAGATAGTCGTATTAGGTTTTTGTAGCTGGGAGCAACATACTTGGTAGCCGTATAACCTTTTTCCTGTAGCTGCACGGCAAAGAGTCAATAACCGCGTTAATTTGTCTTTTGTGGCTGTGCGCCACAGAATATAAAGTCGTATTAGGTTTTTGTAGCTGGGAGCAACAGACTTGATGGCCGTATGAACTTTTCTCTGTAGCTGCAAGCCAACAAGTCGATAACCGCGATAATTTGTATTTTGTGGCTGTGCGCCACAGAATAGATTGTCGTATTAGGTTTTTGTAGCTGGGAGCAACAGATTTGATAGCCGTATGAACTGTTCTCTGTAGCTGCAAGGCAAAGAGTCGATAACCGCGTCAATTCGTATTTTGTGGCTGTGCGCCACAGAATAGATAGTCGTATTAGGTTTTTGTAGCTGGGAGCAACATACTTGGTAGCCGTATAACCTTTTTCCTGTAGCTGCACGGCAAAGAGTCAATAACCGCGTTAATTTGTCTTTTGTGGCTGTGCGCCACAGAATATAAAGTCGTATTAGGTTTTTGTAGCTGGGAGCAACAGACTTGATGGCCGTATGAACTTTTTTCTGTAGCTGCAAGGCAAAGAAGTAATAACCGCGTTAATTTGTCTTTTGTGGCTGTGCGCCACAGAATAGATTGTCGTATCAGGTTTTTGTAGCTGGGAGCAACAGACTTGATAGCCGTATGAACTTTTCTCTGTAGCTGCAAGCCAACAAGTCGATAACCGCGATATTTCGTGTTTTGTGGCTGTGCGCCACAGAATAGATTGTCGTATTAGGTTTTTGTAGCTGGGAGCAACAGATTTGATAGCCGTATGAACTGTTCTCTGTAGCTGCAAGGCAAAGAGTCGATAACCGCGTTAATTCGTATTTTGTGGCTGTGCGCCACAGAATAGATAGTCGTATCAGGTTTTTGTAGCTGGGAGCAACATACTTGATAGCCGTATAACCTTTTTCCTGTAGCTGCACGGCAAAGAGTCAATAACCGCGTTAATTTGTGTCTTTTGTGGCTGTGCGCCACAGAATATAAAGTCGTATTAGGTTTTTGTAGCTGGGAGCAACAGACTTGATAGCCGTATGAACTTTTTTCTGTAGCTGCAAGGCAAAGAGGTAATAACCGCGTTAATTTGTCTTTTGTGGCTGTGCGCCACAGAATAGATTGTCGTATCAGGTTTTTGTAGCTGGGAGCAACAGACTTGATAGCCGTATGAACTTTTTTCTGTAGCTGCAAGGCAAAGAGGTAATAACCGCGTTAATTTGTCTTTTGTGGCTGTGCGCCACAGGATATAAAGTCGTATTAGGTTTTTGTAGCCATGAGCAACAGACTTGATAGCCGTATAAACTTTTTTCTGTAGCTGCAAGGCAAAGAGTCGATAACCGCGTTATATCGTATTTTGGGGCTGTGTGCCACAGAATAGATAGTTGTATTGGGTTTTTCTAGCTGGGAGCAACATACTTGATAGCCATATAAACTTTTTTCTGTAGCTGCACGGCAAAGAGTCAATAACCGCGTTAATTTGTCTTTTGTGGCTGTGCGCCACAGAATATAAAGTCGTATTAGGTTTTTGTAGCTGGGAGCAACAGACTTGATAGCCGTATAAACTTTTTTTCTGTAGCTGCAAGGCAAAGAGTCGATAACCGCGTTAATTCGTATTTTGTGGCTGTGCGCCACAGAATAGATAGTCGTATCAGGTTTTTGTAGCTGGGAGCAACATACTTGATAGCCGTATAACCTTTTTCCTGTAGCTGCACGGCAAAGAGTCAATAACCGCGTTAATTTGTCTTTTGTGGCTGTGCGCCACAGAATATAAATTCGTATTAGGTTTTTGTAGCTGGGAGCAACAGACTTGATAGCCGTATGAACTTTTTTCTGTAGCTGCAAGGCAAAGAGGTAATAACCGCGTTAATTTGTCTTTTGTGGCTGTGCGCCACAGGATATAAAGTCGTATTAGGTTTTTGTAGCCATGAGCAACAGACTTGATAGCCGTATAAACTTTTTTCTGTAGCTGCAAGGCAAAGAGTCGATAACCGCGTTATATCGTATTTTGTGGCTGTGTGCCACAGAATAGATAGTTGTATTGGGTTTTTCTAGCTGGGAGCAACATACTTGATAGCCATATAAACTTTTTTCTGTAGCTGCACGGCAAAGAGTCAATAACCGCGTTAATTTGTCTTTTGTGGCTGTGCGCCACAGAATATAAAGTCGTATTAGGTTTTTGTAGCTGGGAGCAACATACTTGATAGCCGTATAAACTTTTTTTTCTGTAGCTGCAAGGCAAAGAGGTAATAACCGCGTTAATTTGTCTTTTGTGGCTGTGCGCCACAGAATATAAAGTCGTATTAGGTTTTTGTAGCTGAGAGCAACATACTTGATAGCCATATAAACTTTTTTCTGTAGCTGCACGGCAAAGAGTCAATAACCGCGTTAATTTGTCTTTTGTGGCTGTGCGCCACAGAATATAAAGTCGTATTAGGTTTTTGTAGCTGGGAGCAACAGACTTGATAGCCGTATAAACTTTTTTTTTCTGTAGCTGCAAGGCAAAGAGGTAATAACCGCGTTAATTTGTCTTTTGTGGCTGTGCGCCACAGAATATAAAGTCGTATTAGGTTTTTGTAGCTGGGAGCAACAGATTTGATAGCCGTATGAAATGTTCTCTGTAACTGCAAGGCAAAGAGTCAATAACCGCGTTAATTTGTATTTTGTGGCTGTGCGCCACAGAATATAAAGTCGTATTATGTTTTTGTAGTTGGAAGCAACAGACTTGATAGCCGTATGATTTTTTTTTTGTAGCTGCAAGTCAAAATGTCAATAACCGCGTTAATTCGTCTTTGTGGCTGTGCGCCACAGAATATATTGTCGTATTAGGTTTTTTTAGCTGGGAGCAACAGATTTGATAGCCGTATGAAATGTTCTCTGTAACTGCGAGGCAAAGAGTCAATAACCGCGTTAATTCGTCTTTTGTGGCTGTGCGCCACAGAATATATAGTCGTATTAGGTTTTTGTAGCTGGGAGCAACAGACTTGATAGCCGTATGAACTTTTCTCTGTAGCTGCAAGCCAACAAGTCGATAACCGCGATAATTTGTATTTTGTGGCTGTGCGCCACAGAATAGATTGTCGTATTAGGTTTTTGTAGCTGGGAGCAACAGATTTGATAGCCGTATGAACTGTTCTCTGTAGCTGCAAGGCAAAGAGTCGATAACCGCGTCAATTCGTATTTTGTGGCTGTGCGCCACAGAATAGATAGTCGTATTAGGTTTTTGTAGCTGGGAGCAACATACTTGGTAGCCGTATAACCTTTTTCCTGTAGCTGCACGGCAAAGAGTCAATAACCGCGTTAATTTGTCTTTTGTGGCTGTGCGCCACAGAATATAAAGTCGTATTAGGTTTTTGTAGCTGGGAGCAACAGACTTGATGGCCGTATGAACTTTTTTCTGTAGCTGCAAGGCAAAGAAGTAATAACCGCGTTAATTTGTCTTTTGTGGCTGTGCGCCACAGAATAGATTGTCGTATCAGGTTTTTGTAGCTGGGAGCAACAGACTTGATAGCCGTATGAACTTTTCTCTGTAGCTGCAAGCCAACAAGTCGATAACCGCGATATTTCGTGTTTTGTGGCTGTGCGCCACAGAATAGATTGTCGTATTAGGTTTTTGTAGCTGGGAGCAACAGATTTGATAGCCGTATGAACTGTTCTCTGTAGCTGCAAGGCAAAGAGTCGATAACCGCGTTAATTCGTATTTTGTGGCTGTGCGCCACAGAATAGATAGTCGTATCAGGTTTTTGTAGCTGGGAGCAACATACTTGATAGCCGTATAACCTTTTTCCTGTAGCTGCACGGCAAAGAGGTAATAACCGCGTTAATTTGTCTTTTGTGGCTGTGCGCCACAGAATAGATTGTCGTATCAGGTTTTTGTAGCTGGGAGCAACAGACTTGATAGCCGTATGAACTTTTTTCTGTAGCTGCAAGGCAAAGAGGTAATAACCGCGTTAATTTGTCTTTTGTGGCTGTGCGCCACAGGATATAAAGTCGTATTAGGTTTTTGTAGCCATGAGCAACAGACTTGATAGCCGTATAAACTTTTTTCTGTAGCTGCAAGGCAAAGAGTCGATAACCGCGTTATATCGTATTTTGGGGCTGTGTGCCACAGAATAGATAGTTGTATTGGGTTTTTCTAGCTGGGAGCAACATACTTGATAGCCATATAAACTTTTTTCTGTAGCTGCACGGCAAAGAGTCAATAACCGCGTTAATTTGTCTTTTGTGGCTGTGCGCCACAGAATATAAAGTCGTATTAGGTTTTTGTAGCTGGGAGCAACAGACTTGATAGCCGTATAAACTTTTTTTCTGTAGCTGCAAGGCAAAGAGTCGATAACCGCGTTAATTCGTATTTTGTGGCTGTGCGCCACAGAATAGATAGTCGTATCAGGTTTTTGTAGCTGGGAGCAACATACTTGATAGCCGTATAACCTTTTTCCTGTAGCTGCACGGCAAAGAGTCAATAACCGCGTTAATTTGTCTTTTGTGGCTGTGCGCCACAGAATATAAATTCGTATTAGGTTTTTGTAGCTGGGAGCAACAGACTTGATAGCCGTATGAACTTTTTTCTGTAGCTGCAAGGCAAAGAGGTAATAACCGCGTTAATTTGTCTTTTGTGGCTGTGCGCCACAGGATATAAAGTCGTATTAGGTTTTTGTAGCCATGAGCAACAGACTTGATAGCCGTATAAACTTTTTTCTGTAGCTGCACGGCAAAGAGTCAATAACCGCGTTAATTTGTCTTTTGTGGCTGTGCGCCACAGAATATAAAGTCGTATTAGGTTTTTGTAGCTGGGAGCAACAGACTTGATAGCCGTATAAACTTTTTTTCTGTAGCTGCAAGGCAAAGAGTCGATAACCGCGTTAATTCGTATTTTGTGGCTGTGCGCCACAGAATAGATAGTCGTATCAGGTTTTTGTAGCTGGGAGCAACATACTTGATAGCCGTATAACCTTTTTCCTGTAGCTGCACGGCAAAGAGTCAATAACCGCGTTAATTTGTCTTTTGTGGCTGTGCGCCACAGAATATAAATTCGTATTAGGTTTTTGTAGCTGGGAGCAACAGACTTGATAGCCGTATGAACTTTTTTCTGTAGCTGCAAGGCAAAGAGGTAATAACCGCGTTAATTTGTCTTTTGTGGCTGTGCGCCACAGGATATAAAGTCGTATTAGGTTTTTGTAGCCATGAGCAACAGACTTGATAGCCGTATAAACTTTTTTCTGTAGCTGCAAGGCAAAGAGTCGATAACCGCGTTATATCGTATTTTGTGGCTGTGTGCCACAGAATAGATAGTTGTATTGGGTTTTTCTAGCTGGGAGCAACATACTTGATAGCCATATAAACTTTTTTCTGTAGCTGCACGGCAAAGAGTCAATAACCGCGTTAATTTGTCTTTTGTGGCTGTGCGCCACAGAATATAAAGTCGTATTAGGTTTTTGTAGCTGGGAGCAACAGACTTGATAGCCGTATAAACTTTTTTTCTGTAGCTGCAAGGCAAAGAGTCGATAACCGCGTTAATTCGTATTTTGTGGCTGTGCGCCACAGAATAGATAGTCGTATCAGGTTTTTGTAGCTGGGAGCAACATACTTGATAGCCGTATAACCTTTTTCCTGTAGCTGCACGGCAAAGAGTCAATAACCGCGTTAATTTGTCTTTTGTGGCTGTGCGCCACAGAATATAAATTCGTATTAGGTTTTTGTAGCTGGGAGCAACAGACTTGATAGCCGTATGAACTTTTTTCTGTAGCTGCAAGGCAAAGAGGTAATAACCGCGTTAATTTGTCTTTTGTGGCTGTGCGCCACAGGATATAAAGTCGTATTAGGTTTTTGTAGCCATGAGCAACAGACTTGATAGCCGTATAAACTTTTTTCTGTAGCTGCAAGGCAAAGAGTCGATAACCGCGTTATATCGTATTTTGTGGCTGTGTGCCACAGAATAGATAGTTGTATTGGGTTTTTCTAGCTGGGAGCAACATACTTGATAGCCATATAAACTTTTTTCTGTAGCTGCACGGCAAAGAGTCAATAACCGCGTTAATTTGTCTTTTGTGGCTGTGCGCCACAGAATATAAAGTCGTATTAGGTTTTTGTAGCTGGGAGCAACAGACTTGATAGCCGTATAAACTTTTTTTTCTGTAGCTGCAAGGCAAAGAGGTAATAACCGCGTTAATTTGTCTTTTGTGGCTGTGCGCCACAGAATATAAAGTCGTATTAGGTTTTTGTAGCTGGGAGCAACAGATTTGATAGCCGTATGAAATGTTCTCTGTAACTGCAAGGCAAAGAGTCAATAACCGCGTTAATTTGTATTTTGTGGCTGTGCGCCACAGAATATAAAGTCGTATTATGTTTTTGTAGTTGGAAGCAACAGACTTGATAGCCGTATGATTTTTTTTTGTAGCTGCAAGTCAAAATGTCAATAACCGCGTTAATTCGTCTTTGTGGCTGTGCGCCACAGAATATATTGTCGTATTAGGTTTTTGTAGCTGGGAGCAACAGATTTGATAGCCGTATGAAATGTTCTCTGTAACTGCGAGGCAAAGAGTCAATAACCGCGTTAATTCGTCTTTTGTGGCTGTGCGCCACAGAATATATAGTCGTATTAGGTTTTTGTAGCTGGGAGCAACAGACTTGATAGCCGTATGAACTTTTCTCTGTAGCTGCAAGCCAACAAGTCGATAACCGCGATAATTTGTATTTTGTGGCTGTGCGCCACAGAATAGATTGTCGTATTAGGTTTTTGTAGCTGGGAGCAACAGATTTGATAGCCGTATGAACTGTTCTCTGTAGCTGCAAGGCAAAGAGTCGATAACCGCGTCAATTCGTATTTTGTGGCTGTGCGCCACAGAATAGATAGTCGTATTAGGTTTTTGTAGCTGGGAGCAACATACTTGGTAGCCGTATAACCTTTTTCCTGTAGCTGCACGGCAAAGAGTCAATAACCGCGTTAATTTGTCTTTTGTGGCTGTGCGCCACAGAATATAAAGTCGTATTAGGTTTTTGTAGCTGGGAGCAACAGACTTGATAGCCGTATAAACTTTTTTTCTGTAGCTGCAAGGCAAAGAGTCGATAACCGCGTTAATTCGTATTTTGTGGCTGTGCGCCACAGAATAGATAGTCGTATCAGGTTTTTGTAGCTGGGAGCAACATACTTGATAGCCGTATAACCTTTTTCCTGTAGCTGCACGGCAAAGAGTCAATAACCGCGTTAATTTGTCTTTTGTGGCTGTGCGCCACAGAATATAAATTCGTATTAGGTTTTTGTAGCTGGGAGCAACAGACTTGATAGCCGTATGAACTTTTTTCTGTAGCTGCAAGGCAAAGAGGTAATAACCGCGTTAATTTGTCTTTTGTGGCTGTGCGCCACAGGATATAAAGTCGTATTAGGTTTTTGTAGCCATGAGCAACAGACTTGATAGCCGTATAAACTTTTTTCTGTAGCTGCACGGCAAAGAGTCAATAACCGCGTTAATTTGTCTTTTGTGGCTGTGCGCCACAGAATATAAAGTCGTATTAGGTTTTTGTAGCTGGGAGCAACAGACTTGATAGCCGTATAAACTTTTTTTCTGTAGCTGCAAGGCAAAGAGTCGATAACCGCGTTAATTCGTATTTTGTGGCTGTGCGCCACAGAATAGATAGTCGTATCAGGTTTTTGTAGCTGGGAGCAACATACTTGATAGCCGTATAACCTTTTTCCTGTAGCTGCACGGCAAAGAGTCAATAACCGCGTTAATTTGTCTTTTGTGGCTGTGCGCCACAGAATATAAATTCGTATTAGGTTTTTGTAGCTGGGAGCAACAGACTTGATAGCCGTATGAACTTTTTTCTGTAGCTGCAAGGCAAAGAGGTAATAACCGCGTTAATTTGTCTTTTGTGGCTGTGCGCCACAGGATATAAAGTCGTATTAGGTTTTTGTAGCCATGAGCAACAGACTTGATAGCCGTATAAACTTTTTTCTGTAGCTGCAAGGCAAAGAGTCGATAACCGCGTTATATCGTATTTTGTGGCTGTGTGCCACAGAATAGATAGTTGTATTGGGTTTTTCTAGCTGGGAGCAACATACTTGATAGCCATATAAACTTTTTTCTGTAGCTGCACGGCAAAGAGTCAATAACCGCGTTAATTTGTCTTTTGTGGCTGTGCGCCACAGAATATAAAGTCGTATTAGGTTTTTGTAGCTGGGAGCAACAGACTTGATAGCCGTATAAACTTTTTTTCTGTAGCTGCAAGGCAAAGAGTCGATAACCGCGTTAATTCGTATTTTGTGGCTGTGCGCCACAGAATAGATAGTCGTATCAGGTTTTTGTAGCTGGGAGCAACATACTTGATAGCCGTATAACCTTTTTCCTGTAGCTGCACGGCAAAGAGTCAATAACCGCGTTAATTTGTCTTTTGTGGCTGTGCGCCACAGAATATAAATTCGTATTAGGTTTTTGTAGCTGGGAGCAACAGACTTGATAGCCGTATGAACTTTTTTCTGTAGCTGCAAGGCAAAGAGGTAATAACCGCGTTAATTTGTCTTTTGTGGCTGTGCGCCACAGGATATAAAGTCGTATTAGGTTTTTGTAGCCATGAGCAACAGACTTGATAGCCGTATAAACTTTTTTCTGTAGCTGCAAGGCAAAGAGTCGATAACCGCGTTATATCGTATTTTGTGGCTGTGTGCCACAGAATAGATAGTTGTATTGGGTTTTTCTAGCTGGGAGCAACATACTTGATAGCCATATAAACTTTTTTCTGTAGCTGCACGGCAAAGAGTCAATAACCGCGTTAATTTGTCTTTTGTGGCTGTGCGCCACAGAATATAAAGTCGTATTAGGTTTTTGTAGCTGGGAGCAACAGACTTGATAGCCGTATAAACTTTTTTTTCTGTAGCTGCAAGGCAAAGAGGTAATAACCGCGTTAATTTGTCTTTTGTGGCTGTGCGCCACAGAATATAAAGTCGTATTAGGTTTTTGTAGCTGGGAGCAACAGATTTGATAGCCGTATGAAATGTTCTCTGTAACTGCAAGGCAAAGAGTCAATAACCGCGTTAATTTGTATTTTGTGGCTGTGCGCCACAGAATATAAAGTCGTATTATGTTTTTGTAGTTGGAAGCAACAGACTTGATAGCCGTATGATTTTTTTTTGTAGCTGCAAGTCAAAATGTCAATAACCGCGTTAATTCGTCTTTGTGGCTGTGCGCCACAGAATATATTGTCGTATTAGGTTTTTGTAGCTGGGAGCAACAGATTTGATAGCCGTATGAAATGTTCTCTGTAACTGCGAGGCAAAGAGTCAATAACCGCGTTAATTCGTCTTTTGTGGCTGTGCGCCACAGAATATATAGTCGTATTAGGTTTTTGTAGCTGGGAGCAACAGACTTGATAGCCGTATGAACTTTTCTCTGTAGCTGCAAGCCAACAAGTCGATAACCGCGATAATTTGTATTTTGTGGCTGTGCGCCACAGAATAGATTGTCGTATTAGGTTTTTGTAGCTGGGAGCAACAGATTTGATAGCCGTATGAACTGTTCTCTGTAGCTGCAAGGCAAAGAGTCGATAACCGCGTCAATTCGTATTTTGTGGCTGTGCGCCACAGAATAGATAGTCGTATTAGGTTTTTGTAGCTGGGAGCAACATACTTGGTAGCCGTATAACCTTTTTCCTGTAGCTGCACGGCAAAGAGTCAATAACCGCGTTAATTTGTCTTTTGTGGCTGTGCGCCACAGAATATAAAGTCGTATTAGGTTTTTGTAGCTGGGAGCAACAGACTTGATGGCCGTATGAACTTTTTTCTGTAGCTGCAAGGCAAAGAAGTAATAACCGCGTTAATTTGTCTTTTGTGGCTGTGCGCCACAGAATAGATTGTCGTATCAGGTTTTTGTAGCTGGGAGCAACAGACTTGATAGCCGTATGAACTTTTCTCTGTAGCTGCAAGCCAACAAGTCGATAACCGCGATATTTCGTGTTTTGTGGCTGTGCGCCACAGAATAGATTGTCGTATTAGGTTTTTGTAGCTGGGAGCAACAGATTTGATAGCCGTATGAACTGTTCTCTGTAGCTGCAAGGCAAAGAGTCGATAACCGCGTTAATTCGTATTTTGTGGCTGTGCGCCACAGAATAGATAGTCGTATCAGTTTTTGTAGCTGGGAGCAACATACTTGATAGCCGTATAACCTTTTTCCTGTAGCTGCACGGCAAAGAGTCAATAACCGCGTTAATTTGTGTCTTTTGTGGCTGTGCGCCACAGAATATAAAGTCGTATTAGGTTTTTGTAGCTGGGAGCAACAGACTTGATAGCCGTATGAACTTTTTTCTGTAGCTGCAAGGCAAAGAGGTAATAACCGCGTTAATTTGTCTTTTGTGGCTGTGCGCCACAGAATAGATTGTCGTATCAGGTTTTTGTAGCTGGGAGCAACAGACTTGATAGCCGTATGAACTTTTTTCTGTAGCTGCAAGGCAAAGAGGTAATAACCGCGTTAATTTGTCTTTTGTGGCTGTGCGCCACAGGATATAAAGTCGTATTAGGTTTTTGTAGCCATGAGCAACAGACTTGATAGCCGTATAAACTTTTTTCTGTAGCTGCAAGGCAAAGAGTCGATAACCGCGTTATATCGTATTTTGGGGCTGTGTGCCACAGAATAGATAGTTGTATTGGGTTTTTCTAGCTGGGAGCAACATACTTGATAGCCATATAAACTTTTTTCTGTAGCTGCACGGCAAAGAGTCAATAACCGCGTTAATTTGTCTTTTGTGGCTGTGCGCCACAGAATATAAAGTCGTATTAGGTTTTTGTAGCTGGGAGCAACAGACTTGATAGCCGTATGAACTTTTTTCTGTAGCTGCAAGGCAAAGAGTCGATAACCGCGTTATATCGTATTTTGTGGCTGTGTGCCACAGAATAGATAGTTGTATTGGGTTTTTCTAGCTGGGAACAACATACTTGATAGCCATATAAACTTTTTTCTGTAGCTGCACGGCAAAGAGTCAATAACCGCGTTAATTTGTCGTTTGTGGCTGTGCGCCACAGAATATAAAGTCGTATTAGGTTTTTGTAGCTGGGAGCAACAGACTTGATAGCCGTATGAACTTTTTTCTGTAGCTGCAAGGCAAAGAGTCGATAACCGCGTTATATCGTATTTTGTGGCTGTGTGCCACAGAATAGATAGTTGTATTGGGTTTTTCTAGCTGGGAGCAACATACTTGATAGCCATATAAACTTTTTTCTGTAGCTGCACTGCAAAGAGTCAATAACCGCGTTAATTTGTCTTTTGTGGCTGTGCGCCACAGAATAGATTGTCGTATCAGGTTTTTGTAGCTGGGAGCAACAGACTTGATAGCCGTATGAACTTTTTTCTGTAGCTGCAAGGCAAAGAGGTAATAACCGCGTTAATTTGTCTTTTGTGCTGTGCGCCACAGGATATAAAGTCGTATTAGGTTTGTGTAGCCATGAGCAACAGACTTGATAGCCGTATAAACTTTTTTCTGTAGCTGCAAGGCAAAGAGTCGATAACCGCGTTATATCGTATTTTGTGGCTGTGTGCCACAGAATTGATACTTGTATTGGGTTTTTCTAGCTGGGAGCAACATACTTGATAGCCATATAAACTTTTTTCTGTAGCTGCACGGCAAAGAGTCAATAACCGCGTTAATTTGTCTTTTGTGGCTGTGCGCCACAGAATATAAAGTCGTATTAGGTTTTTGTAGCTGGGAGCAACAGACTTGATAGCCGTATAAACTTTTTTCTGTAGCTGCAAGGCAAAGAGGTAATAACCGCGTTAATTTGTCTTTTGTGGCTGTGCGCCACAGAATATAAAGTCGTATTAGGTTTTTGTAGTTGGAAGCAACAGACTTGATAGCCGTATGATTTTTTTTTTGTAGCTGCAAGTCAAAATGTCAATAACCGCGTTAATTCGTCTTTGCGGCTGTGCGCCACAGAATAGATTGTCGTATCAGGTTTTTGTAGCTGGGAGCAACAGACTTGATAGCCGTATGAACTTTTTTCTGTAGCTGCAAGGCAAAGAGGTAATAACCGCGTTAATTTGTCTTTTGTGGCTGTGCGCCACAGGATACAAAGTCGTATTAGGTTTTTGTAGCCATGAGCAACAGACTTGATAGCCGTATAAACTTTTTTCTGTAGCTGCAAGGCAAAGAGTCGATAACCGCGTTATATCGTATTTTGTGGCTGTGTGCCACAGAATAGATAGTTGTATTGGGTTTTTCTAGCTGGGAACAACATACTTGATAGCCATATAAACTTTTTTCTGTAGCTGCACGGCAAAGAGTCAATAACCGCGTTAATTTGTCTTTTGTGGCTGTGCGCCACAGAATATAAAGTCGTATTAGGTTTTTGTAGCTGGGAGCAACAGACTTGATAGCCGTATAAACTTTTTTTCTGTAGCTGCAAGGCAAAGAGGTAATAACCGCGTTAATTTGTCTTTTGTGGCTGTGCGCCACAGAATATAAAGTCGTATTAGGTTTTTGTAGCTGGGAGCAACAGATTTGATAGCCGTATGAAATGTTCTCTGTAACTGCAAGGCAAAGAGTCAATAACCGCGTTAATTTGTATTTTGTGGCTGTGCGCCACAGAATATAAAGTCGTATTATGTTTTTGTAGTTGGAAGCAACAGACTTGATAGCCGTATGATTTTTTTTGTAGCTGCAAGTCAAAATGTCAATAACCGCGTTAATTCGTCTTTGTGGCTGTGCGCCACAGAATAGATTGTCGTATTAGGTTTTTGTAGCTGGGAGCAACAGATTTGATAGCCGTATGAAATGTTCTCTGTAACTGCGAGGCAAAGAGTCAATAACCGCGTTAATTCGTCTTTTGTGGCTGTGCGCCACAGAATATATAGTCGTATTAGGTTTTTGTAGCTGGGAGCAACAGACTTCTTAGCCGTATGAACTTTTCTCGGTAGCTGCAAGCCAACAAGTCGATAACCGCGATAATTTGTATTTTGTGGCTGTGCGCCACAGAATAGATGGTCGTATTAGGTTTTTGTAGCTGGGAGCAACAGATTTGATAGCCGTATGAACTTTTTTCTGTAGCTGCAAGGCAAAGAGGTAATAACCGCGTTAATTTGTCGTTTGTGGCTGTGCGCCACAGAATAGATTGTCGTATCAGGTTTTTGTAGCTGGGAGCAACAGACTTGATAGCCGTATAAACTTTTCTCTGTAGCTGCAAGCCAACAAGTCGATAACCGCGATATTTCGTGTTTTGTGGCTGTGCGCCACAGAATAGATTGTCGTATTATGTTTCTGTAGTTGGAAGCAACAGACTTGATAGCCGTATGATTTTTTTTGTAGCTGCAAGTCAAAATGTCAATAACCGCGTTAATTCGTCTTTGTGGCTGTGCGCCACAGAATAGATTGTCGTATCAGGTTTTTGTAGCTGGGAGCAACAGACTTGATAGCCGTATGAACTTTTCTCTGTAGCTGCAAGCCAACAAGTCGATAACCGCGATAATTTGTATTTTGTGGCTGTGCGCCACAGAATAGATTGTCGTATTAGGTTTTTCTAGCTGGGAGCAACATACTTGATAGCCATATAAACTTTTTTCTGTAGCTGCACGGCAAAGAGTCAATAACCGCGTTAATTTGTCTCTTGTGGCTGTGCGCCACAGAATATAAAGTCGTATTAGGTTTTTGTAGCTGGGAGCAACAGACTTGATAGCCGTATAAACTTTTTTTCTGTAGCTGCAAGTCAAAATGTCAATAACCGCGTTAATTCGTCTTTGTGGCTGTGCGCCACAGAATAGATTGTCGTATTAGGTTTTTGTAGCTGGGAGCAACAGATTTGATAGCCGTATGAAATGTTCTCTGTAACTGCGAGGCAAAGAGTCAATAACCGCGTTAATTCGTCTTTTGTGGCTGTGCGCCACAGAATATATAGTCGTATTAGGTTTTTGTAGCTGGGAGCAACAGACTTGATGGCCGTATGAACTTTTCTCTGTAGCTGCAAGCCAACAAGTCGATAACCGCGATAATTTGTATTTTGTGGCTGTGCGCCACAGAATAGATTGTCGTATTAGGTTTTTGTAGCTGGGAGCAACAGATTTGATAGCCGTATGAACTGTTCTCTGTAGCTGCAAGGCAAAGAGTCGATAACCGCGTCAATTCGTATTTTGTGGCTGTGCGCCACAGAATAGATAGTCGTATTAGGTTTTTGTAGCTGGGAGCAACATACTTGGTAGCCGTATAACCTTTTTCCTGTAGCTGCACGGCAAAGAGTCAATAACCGCGTTAATTTGTCTTTTGTGGCTGTGCGCCACAGAATATAAATTCGTATTAGGTTTTTGTAGCTGGGAGCAACAGACTTGATGCCGTATGAACTTTTCTCTGTAGCTGCAAGCCAACAAGTCGATAACCGCGATAATTTGTATTTTGTGGCTGTGCGCCACAGAATAGATTGTCGTATTAGGTTTTTGTAGCTGGGAGCAACAGATTTGATAGCCGTATGAACTGTTCTCTGTAGCTGCAAGGCAAAGAGTCGATAACCGCGTCAATTCGTATTTTGTGGCTGTGCGCCACAGAATAGATAGTCGTATTAGGTTTTTGTAGCTGGGAGCAACATACTTGGTAGCCGTATAACCTTTTTCCTGTAGCTGCACGGCAAAGAGTCAATAACCGCGTTAATTTGTCTTTTGTGGCTGTGCGCCACAGAATATAAAGTCGTATTAGGTTTTTGTAGCTGGGAGCAACAGATTTGATGGCCGTATGAACTTTTTTCTGTAGCTGCAAGGCAAAGAAGTAATAACCGCGTTAATTTGTCTTTTGTGGCTGTGCGCCACAGAATAGATTGTCGTATCAGGTTTTTGTAGCTGGGAGCAACAGACTTGATAGCCGTATGAACTTTTCTCTGTAGCTGCAAGCCAACAAGTCGATAACCGCGATATTTCGTGTTTTGTGGCTGTGCGCCACAGAATAGATTGTCGTATTAGGTTTTTGTAGCTGGGAGCAACAGATTTGATAGCCGTATGAACTGTTCTCTGTAGCTGCAAGGCAAAGAGTCGATAACCGCGTTAATTCGTATTTTGTGGCTGTGCGCCACAGAATAGATAGTCGTATCAGGTTTTTGTAGCTGGGAGCAACATACTTGATAGCCGTATAACCTTTTCCTGTAGCTGCACGGCAAAGAGTCAATAACCGCGTTAATTTGTGTCTTTTGTGGCTGTGCGCCACAGAATATAAAGTCGTATTAGGTTTTTGTAGCTGGGAGCAACAGACTTGATAGCCGTATGAACTTTTTTCTGTAGCTGCAAGGCAAAGAGGTAATAACCGCGTTAATTTGTCTTTTGTGGCTGTGCGCCACAGAATAGATTGTCGTATCAGGTTTTTGTAGCTGGGAGCAACAGACTTGATAGCCGTATGAACTTTTTTCTGTAGCTGCAAGGCAAAGAGGTAATAACCGCGTTAATTTGTCTTTTGTGGCTGTGCGCCACAGGATATAAAGTCGTATTAGGTTTTTGTAGCCATGAGCAACAGACTTGATAGCCGTATAAACTTTTTTCTGTAGCTGCAAGGCAAAGAGTCGATAACCGCGTTATATCGTATTTTGGGGCTGTGTGCCACAGAATAGATAGTTGTATTGGGTTTTTCTAGCTGGGAGCAACATACTTGATAGCCATATAAACTTTTTTCTGTAGCTGCACGGCAAAGAGTCAATAACCGCGTTAATTTGTCTTTTGTGGCTGTGCGCCACAGAATATAAAGTCGTATTAGGTTTTTGTAGCTGGGAGCAACAGACTTGATAGCCGTATAAACTTTTTTTCTGTAGCTGCAAGGCAAAGAGTCGATAACCGCGTTAATTCGTATTTTGTGGCTGTGCGCCACAGAATAGATAGTCGTATCAGGTTTTTGTAGCTGGGAGCAACATACTTGATAGCCGTATAACCTTTTTCCTGTAGCTGCACGGCAAAGAGTCAATAACCGCGTTAATTTGTCTTTTGTGGCTGTGCGCCACAGAATATAAATTCGTATTAGGTTTTTGTAGCTGGGAGCAACAGACTTGATAGCCGTATGAACTTTTTTCTGTAGCTGCAAGGCAAAGAGGTAATAACCGCGTTAATTTGTCTTTTGTGGCTGTGCGCCACAGGATATAAAGTCGTATTAGGTTTTTGTAGCCATGAGCAACAGACTTGATAGCCGTATAAACTTTTTTCTGTAGCTGCAAGGCAAAGAGTCGATAACCGCGTTATATCGTATTTTGTGGCTGTGTGCCACAGAATAGATAGTTGTATTGGGTTTTTCTAGCTGGGAGCAACATACTTGATAGCCATATAAACTTTTTTCTGTAGCTGCACGGCAAAGAGTCAATAACCGCGTTAATTTGTCTTTTGTGGCTGTGCGCCACAGAATATAAAGTCGTATTAGGTTTTTGTAGCTGGGAGCAACATACTTGATAGCCGTATAAACTTTTTTTTCTGTAGCTGCAAGGCAAAGAGGTAATAACCGCGTTAATTTGTCTTTTGTGGCTGTGCGCCACAGAATATAAAGTCGTATTAGGTTTTTGTAGCTGAGAGCAACATACTTGATAGCCATATAAACTTTTTTCTGTAGCTGCACGGCAAAGAGTCAATAACCGCGTTAATTTGTCTTTTGTGGCTGTGCGCCACAGAATATAAAGTCGTATTAGGTTTTTGTAGCTGGGAGCAACAGACTTGATAGCCGTATAAACTTTTTTTTCTGTAGCTGCAAGGCAAAGAGGTAATAACCGCGTTAATTTGTCTTTTGTGGCTGTGCGCCACAGAATATAAAGTCGTATTAGGTTTTTGTAGCTGGGAGCAACAGATTTGATAGCCGTATGAAATGTTCTCTGTAACTGCAAGGCAAAGAGTCAATAACCGCGTTAATTTGTATTTTGTGGCTGTGCGCCACAGAATATAAAGTCGTATTATGTTTTTGTAGTTGGAAGCAACAGACTTGATAGCCGTATGATTTTTTTTTTGTAGCTGCAAGTCAAAATGTCAATAACCGCGTTAATTCGTCTTTGTGGCTGTGCGCCACAGAATATATTGTCGTATTAGGTTTTTTTAGCTGGGAGCAACAGATTTGATAGCCGTATGAAATGTTCTCTGTAACTGCGAGGCAAAGAGTCAATAACCGCGTTAATTCGTCTTTTGTGGCTGTGCGCCACAGAATATATAGTCGTATTAGGTTTTTGTAGCTGGGAGCAACAGACTTGATAGCCGTATGAACTTTTCTCTGTAGCTGCAAGCCAACAAGTCGATAACCGCGATAATTTGTATTTTGTGGCTGTGCGCCACAGAATAGATTGTCGTATTAGGTTTTTGTAGCTGGGAGCAACAGATTTGATAGCCGTATGAACTGTTCTCTGTAGCTGCAAGGCAAAGAGTCGATAACCGCGTCAATTCGTATTTTGTGGCTGTGCGCCACAGAATAGATAGTCGTATTAGGTTTTTGTAGCTGGGAGCAACATACTTGGTAGCCGTATAACCTTTTTCCTGTAGCTGCACGGCAAAGAGTCAATAACCGCGTTAATTTGTCTTTTGTGGCTGTGCGCCACAGAATATAAAGTCGTATTAGGTTTTTGTAGCTGGGAGCAACAGACTTGATGGCCGTATGAACTTTTTTCTGTAGCTGCAAGGCAAAGAAGTAATAACCGCGTTAATTTGTCTTTTGTGGCTGTGCGCCACAGAATAGATTGTCGTATCAGGTTTTTGTAGCTGGGAGCAACAGACTTGATAGCCGTATGAACTTTTCTCTGTAGCTGCAAGCCAACAAGTCGATAACCGCGATATTTCGTGTTTTGTGGCTGTGCGCCACAGAATAGATTGTCGTATTAGGTTTTTGTAGCTGGGAGCAACAGATTTGATAGCCGTATGAACTGTTCTCTGTAGCTGCAAGGCAAAGAGTCGATAACCGCGTTAATTCGTATTTTGTGGCTGTGCGCCACAGAATAGATAGTCGTATCAGGTTTTTGTAGCTGGGAGCAACATACTTGATAGCCGTATAACCTTTTTCCTGTAGCTGCACGGCAAAGAGGTAATAACCGCGTTAATTTGTCTTTTGTGGCTGTGCGCCACAGAATAGATTGTCGTATCAGGTTTTTGTAGCTGGGAGCAACAGACTTGATAGCCGTATGAACTTTTTTCTGTAGCTGCAAGGCAAAGAGGTAATAACCGCGTTAATTTGTCTTTTGTGGCTGTGCGCCACAGGATATAAAGTCGTATTAGGTTTTTGTAGCCATGAGCAACAGACTTGATAGCCGTATAAACTTTTTTCTGTAGCTGCAAGGCAAAGAGTCGATAACCGCGTTATATCGTATTTTGGGGCTGTGTGCCACAGAATAGATAGTTGTATTGGGTTTTTCTAGCTGGGAGCAACATACTTGATAGCCATATAAACTTTTTCTGTAGCTGCACGGCAAAGAGTCAATAACCGCGTTAATTTGTCTTTTGTGGCTGTGCGCCACAGAATATAAAGTCGTATTAGGTTTTTGTAGCTGGGAGCAACAGACTTGATAGCCGTATAAACTTTTTTTCTGTAGCTGCAAGGCAAAGAGTCGATAACCGCGTTAATTCGTATTTTGTGGCTGTGCGCCACAGAATAGATAGTCGTATCAGGTTTTTGTAGCTGGGAGCAACATACTTGATAGCCGTATAACCTTTTTCCTGTAGCTGCACGGCAAAGAGTCAATAACCGCGTTAATTTGTCTTTTGTGGCTGTGCGCCACAGAATATAAATTCGTATTAGGTTTTTGTAGCTGGGAGCAACAGACTTGATAGCCGTATGAACTTTTTTCTGTAGCTGCAAGGCAAAGAGGTAATAACCGCGTTAATTTGTCTTTTGTGGCTGTGCGCCACAGGATATAAAGTCGTATTAGGTTTTTGTAGCCATGAGCAACAGACTTGATAGCCGTATAAACTTTTTTCTGTAGCTGCACGGCAAAGAGTCAATAACCGCGTTAATTTGTCTTTTGTGGCTGTGCGCCACAGAATATAAAGTCGTATTAGGTTTTTGTAGCTGGGAGCAACAGACTTGATAGCCGTATAAACTTTTTTTCTGTAGCTGCAAGGCAAAGAGTCGATAACCGCGTTAATTCGTATTTTGTGGCTGTGCGCCACAGAATAGATAGTCGTATCAGGTTTTTGTAGCTGGGAGCAACATACTTGATAGCCGTATAACCTTTTTCCTGTAGCTGCACGGCAAAGAGTCAATAACCGCGTTAATTTGTCTTTTGTGGCTGTGCGCCACAGAATATAAATTCGTATTAGGTTTTTGTAGCTGGGAGCAACAGACTTGATAGCCGTATGAACTTTTTTCTGTAGCTGCAAGGCAAAGAGGTAATAACCGCGTTAATTTGTCTTTTGTGGCTGTGCGCCACAGGATATAAAGTCGTATTAGGTTTTTGTAGCCATGAGCAACAGACTTGATAGCCGTATAAACTTTTTTCTGTAGCTGCAAGGCAAAGAGTCGATAACCGCGTTATATCGTATTTTGTGGCTGTGTGCCACAGAATAGATAGTTGTATTGGGTTTTTCTAGCTGGGAGCAACATACTTGATAGCCATATAAACTTTTTTCTGTAGCTGCACGGCAAAGAGTCAATAACCGCGTTAATTTGTCTTTTGTGGCTGTGCGCCACAGAATATAAAGTCGTATTAGGTTTTTGTAGCTGGGAGCAACAGACTTGATAGCCGTATAAACTTTTTTTCTGTAGCTGCAAGGCAAAGAGTCGATAACCGCGTTAATTCGTATTTTGTGGCTGTGCGCCACAGAATAGATAGTCGTATCAGGTTTTTGTAGCTGGGAGCAACATACTTGATAGCCGTATAACCTTTTTCCTGTAGCTGCACGGCAAAGAGTCAATAACCGCGTTAATTTGTCTTTTGTGGCTGTGCGCCACAGAATATAAATTCGTATTAGGTTTTTGTAGCTGGGAGCAACAGACTTGATAGCCGTATGAACTTTTTTCTGTAGCTGCAAGGCAAAGAGGTAATAACCGCGTTAATTTGTCTTTTGTGGCTGTGCGCCACAGGATATAAAGTCGTATTAGGTTTTTGTAGCCATGAGCAACAGACTTGATAGCCGTATAAACTTTTTTCTGTAGCTGCAAGGCAAAGAGTCGATAACCGCGTTATATCGTATTTTGTGGCTGTGTGCCACAGAATAGATAGTTGTATTGGGTTTTTCTAGCTGGGAGCAACATACTTGATAGCCATATAAACTTTTTTCTGTAGCTGCACGGCAAAGAGTCAATAACCGCGTTAATTTGTCTTTTGTGGCTGTGCGCCACAGAATATAAAGTCGTATTAGGTTTTTGTAGCTGGGAGCAACAGACTTGATAGCCGTATAAACTTTTTTTTCTGTAGCTGCAAGGCAAAGAGGTAATAACCGCGTTAATTTGTCTTTTGTGGCTGTGCGCCACAGAATATAAAGTCGTATTAGGTTTTTGTAGCTGGGAGCAACAGATTTGATAGCCGTATGAAATGTTCTCTGTAACTGCAAGGCAAAGAGTCAATAACCGCGTTAATTTGTATTTTGTGGCTGTGCGCCACAGAATATAAAGTCGTATTATGTTTTTGTAGTTGGAAGCAACAGACTTGATAGCCGTATGATTTTTTTTTGTAGCTGCAAGTCAAAATGTCAATAACCGCGTTAATTCGTCTTTGTGGCTGTGCGCCACAGAATATATTGTCGTATTAGGTTTTTGTAGCTGGGAGCAACAGATTTGATAGCCGTATGAAATGTTCTCTGTAACTGCGAGGCAAAGAGTCAATAACCGCGTTAATTCGTCTTTTGTGGCTGTGCGCCACAGAATATATAGTCGTATTAGGTTTTTGTAGCTGGGAGCAACAGACTTGATAGCCGTATGAACTTTTCTCTGTAGCTGCAAGCCAACAAGTCGATAACCGCGATAATTTGTATTTTGTGGCTGTGCGCCACAGAATAGATTGTCGTATTAGGTTTTTGTAGCTGGGAGCAACAGATTTGATAGCCGTATGAACTGTTCTCTGTAGCTGCAAGGCAAAGAGTCGATAACCGCGTCAATTCGTATTTTGTGGCTGTGCGCCACAGAATAGATAGTCGTATTAGGTTTTTGTAGCTGGGAGCAACATACTTGGTAGCCGTATAACCTTTTTCCTGTAGCTGCACGGCAAAGAGTCAATAACCGCGTTAATTTGTCTTTTGTGGCTGTGCGCCACAGAATATAAAGTCGTATTAGGTTTTTGTAGCTGGGAGCAACAGACTTGATGGCGTATGAACTTTTTTCTGTAGCTGCAAGGCAAAGAAGTAATAACCGCGTTAATTTGTCTTTTGTGGCTGTGCGCCACAGAATAGATTGTCGTATCAGGTTTTTGTAGCTGGGAGCAACAGACTTGATAGCCGTATGAACTTTTCTCTGTAGCTGCAAGCCAACAAGTCGATAACCGCGATATTTCGTGTTTTGTGGCTGTGCGCCACAGAATAGATTGTCGTATTAGGTTTTTGTAGCTGGGAGCAACAGATTTGATAGCCGTATGAACTGTTCTCTGTAGCTGCAAGGCAAAGAGTCGATAACCGCGTTAATTCGTATTTTGTGGCTGTGCGCCACAGAATAGATAGTCGTATCAGGTTTTTGTAGCTGGGAGCAACATACTTGATAGCCGTATAACCTTTTTCCTGTAGCTGCACGGCAAAGAGTCAATAACCGCGTTAATTTGTGTCTTTTGTGGCTGTGCGCCACAGAATATAAAGTCGTATTAGGTTTTTGTAGCTGGGAGCAACAGACTTGATAGCCGTATGAACTTTTTTCTGTAGCTGCAAGGCAAAGAGGTAATAACCGCGTTAATTTGTCTTTTGTGGCTGTGCGCCACAGAATAGATTGTCGTATCAGGTTTTTGTAGCTGGGAGCAACAGACTTGA
>CAXIWQ010000404.1:0-80062 GCA_964036275.1 Litoditis marina | reverse complement strand
TGTTCAAACTTGGTATTTTTGAACTCCTCTCATGTGTAGAAACTCGTAAATGTTCATCTTATTAGCATAAGTTGAAACAGTCCCGAAATAATTGAGTGGCGGTGCTAACCAAAACACCCCCAAGTTGACGTGAATGGAGTTGCGATTTTCGCCCTACGTGAGATTTAGTGTTCAAACTTGGTATTTTTGAACTCCTCTCATGTGTAGAAACTCGTAAATGTTCATCTTATTAGCATAAGTTGAAACAGTCCCGAATAATTGAGTGGCGGTGCTAACCAAAAACACCCCAAGTTGACGTGAATGGAGTTGCGATTTTCGCCCTACGTGGGATTTAGTGTTCAAACTTGGTATTTTTGAACTCCTCTCATGTGTAGAAACGTGAATGGAGTTGCGATTTCGCCCTACGTGAGATTTAGTGTTCAAACTTGGTATTTTTGAACTCCTCTCATGTGTAGAAACTTAAAAATGTTTATCTTATTAGCATAAGTTGAAACAGTCCCGAATAATTGAGTGGCGGTGCTAACCAAAAACACCCCCAAGTTGACGTGAATGGAGTTGCGATTTTCGCCCTTCGCGAGATTTAGTGTTAAAACTTGTATTTTCGAACTCCTCTCATGTGTAGAAACCTAAAAATGTTCATCTTATTAGCATAAGTTGAAACAGTCCCGAAATAATTGAGACACCCCCAAATTGACGTGAATGGAGTTGTGATTTTTGCCCTACGTGAGATTTAGTGTTCAAACTTGGTATTTTTGAACTCCCCTCATGTGTAGAAACTCAAAAATGTTCATCTTATTAGCATAAGTTGAAACAGTCCCGAAATAATTGAGTGGCGGTGCTAACCAAAAACACCCCCAAATTGACGTGAATGGAGTTGCGATTTTTGCCACACGTGAGATTTAGTGTTCAAACTTGGTATTTTTGAACTCCTCTCACGTGTAGAAACTCAAAAATGTTCATCTTATTAGCATAAGTTGAAACAGTCCCGAAATAATTGAGTGGCGGTGCTAACCAAAAACACCCCCAAATTGACGTGAATGGAGTTGCGATTTTCGCTCTACGTGAGATTTAGTATCAAACTTGGTATTTTCGAACTCCTCTCATGTGTAGAAACTTAAAAATGTGCATCTTATTAGCATAAGTTGAAACAGTCCCGAAATAATTGAGTGGCGGTGCTAACCAAAAACACCCCCAAATTGACGTGAATGGAGTTGCGATTTTTGCCACACGTGAGATTTAGTGTTCAAACTTGGTATTTTTGAACTCCTCTCATGTGTAGAAACTCGTAAATGTTCATCTTATTAGCATAAGTTGAAACAGTCCCGAAATAATTGAGTGGCGGTGCTAACCAAAAACACCCCCAAATTGACGTGAATGGAGTTGCGATTTTCGCCCTACGTGAGATTTAGTATTCAAACTTGGTATTTTTGAACTCCTCTCATGTGTAGAAACTCAAAAATGTTCATCTTATTAGCATAAGTTGAAACAGTCCCGAAATAATTGAGTGGCGGTGCTAACCAAAAACACCCCCAAATTGACGTGAATGGAGTTGCGATTTTTGCCACACGTGAGATTTAGTGTTCAAACTTGGTATTTTTGAACTCCTCTCACGTGTAGAAACTCAAAAATGTTCATCTTATTAGCATAAGTTGAAACAGTCCCGAAATAATTGAGTGGCGGTGCTAACCAAAAACACCCCCAAATTGACGTGAATGGAGTTGCGATTTTCGCTCTACGTGAGATTTAGTATTCAAACTTGGTATTTTCGAACTCCTCTCATGTGTAGAAACTTAAAAATGTGCATCTTATTAGCATAAGTTGAAACAGTCCCGAAATAATTGAGTGGCGGTGCTAACCAAAAACACCCCCAAGTTGACGTGAATGGAGTTGCGATTTTCGCCCTACGTGAGATTTAGTGTTCAAACTTGGTATTTTTGAACTCCTCTCATGTGTAGAAACTCGTAAATGTTCATCTTATTAGCATAAGTTGAAACAGTCCCGAAATAATTGAGTGGCGGTGCTAACCAAAAACACCCCCAAGTTGACGTGAATGGAGTTGCGATTTTCGCCCTACGTGAGATTTAGTGTTCAAACTTGGTATTTTTGAACTCCTCTCATGTGTAGAAACTCGTAAATGTTCATCTTATTAGCATAAGTTGAAACAGTCCCGAAATAATTGAGTGGCGGTGCTAACCAAAAACACCCCCAAGTTGACGTGAATGGAGTTGCGATTTTCGCCCTACGTGGGATTTAGTGTTCAAACTTGGTATTTTTGAACTCCTCTCATGTGTAGAAACGTGAATGGAGTTGCGATTTTCGCCCTACGTGAGATTTAGTGTTCAAACTTGGTATTTTTGAACTCCTCTCATGTGTAGAAACTTAAAAATGTTTATCTTATTAGCATAAGTTGAAACAGTCCCGAAATAATTGAGTGGCGGTGCTAACCAAAAACACCCCCAAGTTGACGTGAATGGAGTTGCGATTTTCGCCCTTCGCGAGATTTAGTGTTAAAACTTGGTATTTTCGAACTCCTCTCATGTGTAGAAACCTAAAAATGTTCATCTTATTAGCATAAGTTGAAACAGTCCCGAAATAATTGAGTGGCGGTGCCAACCAAAAACACCCCCAAATTGACGTGAATGGAGTTGCGATTTTTGCCCTACGTGAGATTTAGTGTTCAAACTTGGTATTTTTGAACTCCCCTCATGTGTAGAAACTCAAAAATGTTCATCTTATTAGCATAAGTTGAAACAGTCCCGAAATAATTGAGTGGCGGTGCTAACCAAAAACACCCCCAAATTGACGTGAATGGAGTTGCGATTTTTGCCACACGTGAGATTTAGTGTTCAAACTTGGTATTTTTGAACTCCTCTCACGTGTAGAAACTCAAAAATGTTCATCTTATTAGCATAAGTTGAAACAGTCCCGAAATAATTGAGTGGCGGTGCTAACCAAAAACACCCCCAAATTGACGTGAATGGAGTTGCGATTTTCGCTCTACGTGAGATTTAGTATTCAAACTTGGTATTTTCGAACTCCTCTCATGTGTAGAAACTTAAAAATGTGCATCTTATTAGCATAAGTTGAAACAGTCCCGAAATAATTGAGTGGCGGTGCTAACCAAAAACACCCCCAAGTTGACGTGAATGGAGTTGCGATTTTCGCCCTACGTGAGATTTAGTGTTCAAACTTGGTATTTTTGAACTCCTCTCATGTGTAGAAACTCGTAAATGTTCATCTTATTAGCATAAGTTGAAACAGTCCCGAAATAATTGAGTGGCGGTGCTAACCAAAAACACCCCCAAGTTGACGTGAATGGAGTTGCGATTTTCGCCCTACGTGAGATTTAGTGTTCAAACTTGGTATTTTTGAACTCCTCTCATGTGTAGAAACTCGTAAATGTTCATCTTATTAGCATAAGTTGAAACAGTCCCGAAATAATTGAGTGGCGGTGCTAACCAAAAACACCCCCAAGTTGACGTGAATGGAGTTGCGATTTTCGCCCTACGTGGGATTTAGTGTTCAAACTTGGTATTTTTGAACTCCTCTCATGTGTAGAAACGTGAATGGAGTTGCGATTTTCGCCCTACGTGAGATTTAGTGTTCAAACTTGGTATTTTTGAACTCCTCTCATGTGTAGAAACTTAAAAATGTTTATCTTATTAGCATAAGTTGAAACAGTCCCGAAATAATTGAGTGGCGGTGCTAACCAAAAACACCCCCAAGTTGACGTGAATGGAGTTGCGATTTTCGCCCTTCGCGAGATTTAGTGTTAAAACTTGGTATTTTCGAACTCCTCTCATGTGTAGAAACCTAAAAATGTTCATCTTATTAGCATAAGTTGAAACAAGGAAGGTAGCTGGGGCATACGCCCCGGCCCCTCCCTTGGAGTTTGAAATGGTATGAGCTCAGATGATGTGCATTTCTTGATTCTATGTTTATTTGTTCCGGTTTTTCACTCGTCGTCTATAATCTTTCTTTCTCTCTCTCTCTCTCTCTCTCTCTCTCTCTCTCTCTCTCTCTCTCTCTCTCCCTCTCTATTTTTCTGTCTGTCTCTCTGTTCAGTATTAACACTTGTGACAAATATTTTAAGCAAATTCATCTACATTCCAATTGCTTTCCTTCAAAGAACTCCTTTTTCCACGATGTTCTTGTATGTCTTCGAATGGGAGAGAACCTTCACGCCTTCCATGCTGCGTGCCCGGGACAGCGCGACATATAATTGTCCATGGCCAAACACGGGTTCAGGCAAGTAGAGGCCAACATGCGTCAGAGATTGGCCTTGAGCCTTGTTTATCGTCATGGCAAAAGCGAGTCGAATCGGAAACTGGCGTCGACGCAAACGAAATGGAAGTGCTGTAAAATATTGCGAAGTAAATAAATTCGATGGTTTTTGAATTCAGGCAATGTGTTTATTGACACCTGTGATAGAAAACACAGAAAACCGAAAATAATTATTGTTTGTGATAGAGCTAAAAATTTATGAATACTTTTTGTACCTTTCTCAGTATAATTGTCAATTCGGGGAATGAACACTGCAGATCCTTTTCTTGGTCCGGAGATGAATTTGCATTGAATCACTCTGGAACTGAAATCCACTACAGCAAATCGAGTTCCATTACAGAGACCTCTCGACACGTCCAAATTCCGCAACAACATCACCACTGCTCCAACCTGTAAAAAAACTGATGAGCCCTGGTCAAAATATGAAGTTTCAAACCGTGTTACTCAATTCAATTAAGTCTCAATTAAAGTTAACCTTCAAAGTCATTACCTTCAATTTCAATAGGTGAGGTGGGGTTCCGGCCGGGTTCTGTTTGTTCAGGAACTCCACTGGAAAGTCTTGCGAGTCTTCTGGATCCTCTGTGTCAATTTCATCAATACTCAGAAAGGTTCTCTCTCTTCCTTGGAGTTTTTTCAGAATATTATCGTTCATTTCGTTCACGTCGACGTTTTTCGGAGCTAGAATTGCTCTCTCTGCGAAAACGGCGGAATCGTCAAGCTTATCACCAAAAATCTCCGTGAGAAGGTCACCGCCTGAGATGATAGATGATGGTAATGGAATGCATCCCTCGTTATCTTCTTCAATAGATCCATTTCCGATCTCCAATAGAAGTGATGACCAATCGTTTGATCCAGGCAAACAGCGCATGTTTTCCGTCAAACTGAATCTCTTGAACGCGGGAAACACAGCAGAATGTTTCAGACAGGCATCGACGGCATCTGACCCACGGCCTCGTTCCACAACAGGCAGAACCTAAAAAAGTAGTTATTTTGTGTTACATGCAACACCCAGAATCAGGAAAAACTTTTGGATTGTTTCAATGCATTATAAAAATTACCTGTCTGAAGTCGCCACCAAGAATGACGATTTTGCCACCAAACGGAACATCCACAGCCATAGTATCTCTCAGCAATTGATCTACAGCATCCAGAGACCACTTTGGAACCATAGAACACTCATCTATGATGAACACGTCAGTTTCACGCAGTGATCGAGCTTCTTTTGTTTGGTTTTTGACGGTACAGATACGATTGCCTTGTGGTACGGACAGTTTGAACAGAGAATGACATGTTCGTCCTTCAGGCAACAGATTAGCAGCAATGCCTGTCCAGGCAACGCATGCGACCTTTTTACCCTCTCCGACGAACTTGTGGTAGATGCAATTATACAGGAAAGTTTTTCCACTCCCTCCAGGCCCATCCACAAAGTAACAGCGGTGACAGTTCGAGCTTGGTTGGAGGATAGCATCGGCAGCATTTTTTTGCTGCACCGTCAGCTTCGCATACATTTCAAGTCCAACATTGGCATGATCGATGAGACTGAGAGAATTTCTGGAAACGGCTGGTCGCTGTCCGGCTGGTGGAGGAATGTGTGATGTCAGATCAACACCCATGCAGGAAGAAATGTCTAGTAGATCAAAATATGCATGAATGTAGGAATCTCTTCTGTTGTAACCTGAAAATAAAATTTGGGAATATGAGAGTGAGAAAATATAAAAGTTGAGCCAAATGATGAGTATTTGAACATTGTATTTCGACTCCTCCACATCCACTTTTTTCGATTAGGCACTGAACCACTTGATTTGACTCACCGCTTAAAATTTTACCCAGTAAACTTTTCCAAAGAATGAACAAAATCTTAGATAACACCGAAATGAGGTATCTGGACGTACCTTGATGAACATAATCTTCAGATAAGTCATTTTGATACTTGTTCCACAACATAGGTGCGTCGCATACGTCCGAGAAGGCCAAGAGTGCCCCAAACAATGATCTCAGCTCAGAGGGCATACCGAACACGACAGCTTCTGACATGGTTCGATCGAAGTGATTTTCATCACGTAGGTATCCCATCTCTTTTGCAACGGCAGAGAATGTAGGATAAACTTGTCCTCCATACGTTCGCAGGTCCTCAAAGGACGTCATTCCTCTTCGATGTAGTAGTAACAGGCGCAAACAGTATCTTTCTCTGTCCTTTGGGCTAGCCATATACATACGTCCTATTTGACGTGTTCCACGTTGACGGGGCTTCCAAAGACCGCTTGCCTAAATAACATTTGTTTATTATTTCTGTGCTGTAGGGTTCGCACTTTTTAAAGAAGGACTAAACTATGTATGTTGCTCTGTGTAGCTCTTTTTGTTGTTAGACTTGTATACTTCGATCAAAATTTGTGGTTCACCGCATATTTCCAGATCAAACTACAGCAATGATTTTGTTATTCACTGTAGTCAGTTACGTGTTTTACGGGCAACGTGTGCAGAACATCAAACGTTCAAAATTTTCATTTATGACGTGCGAATGTGCTTGTGTGTTTTTGAGTTTCGAGGGATTGATGTTTTTAGGCCGAATGATAAATTAAACAAAATCAATTTATGTGATAATAAGTAGTGATTCCACTAACCTTTACAAACGTGAAATTTTCTGGAAAGTTGATATAGAGGCTGTCTCTTGGATTCACAGTACTTTGTGTATTGTCTGCGGCCGGGTCAAACTCTCTGTTCATTTTGAACCTGTAAAGTTGTGAAGTTCGACAAAATCTTTATGTTTTGTTTTCGTAGTTGTACACATAGGTATAGCGTTGATCAAGAAAGTTAGGGGATTATTTGCAGTGTAGAGAGGAAAGACAGAGAGAGAGAGAGAGAGAGAGAAAAAACTAACCATGCAGTTAGAGTGGTGAGCTTTGTTTGAGCACGATCCAAGGTAGCAGATAGGGTATTGGGGTCAAACACTACAGTCTGTTGGTCCGGTAGATGGACCTGAAAATGGAAGGGTGACTGTTTGCTGAAAAAAATTTAGAACATTGTCAAAAAAGGGGAAATATAAGGGGAGACTTCTTGCGCAATTTTTGATATGAAAAAATCACTACCTGTAGTCGATAAACTGTGTCCGATTTCCTCTGTGTTTCAAACTCAAAGATTCGATGGATAGCCTCAGGGGCACAGATGAAACGGGTATCCAAATGAGCGCGTATTTCGTCAACTGGCTCATTGTTTGCTGCTTGTGTTGTCTGTTTGAGTTTGAGAGAAGCGCGGTCAATCCCTTTATAAACATATTTATAAAGGTATTTGACCGCGTGAATCAAGCTGCATATTTCCAGATTAATATGTGCATTATATCTCATTGACAGATAGGCGTTATGCGGGACCACATGTCTGTTGTCGTAGACCTGGAAAACGTTCAAGACTTCTGAGATGCAACTAAGAACAGTTGGTGAAAAAATAGGTGGTTATAACACTGTCGTCTATTGAAGAAATTTGTTCTGTTGGAAAAAGGTCTATACAATGTAGGTTTACTCTCACCGGCGTGTTTGTAGTTTGATATCATGACTTTTCGGCTGAAGTGTTAATTTACCAAATATGTGTTGTTATTGATTAACTTAGTAAAGGTGAACTGGGTGAAATTAATTTATGTCATAGAGTTTTGGGATAGAGTTCAATTGCAATTTTATAACTCACAACGTTTCCTTGAGTGACTGTTCTTCCATTATCTGGTCGGTAGTAGAGAGGGAATGAATCAAGATCAATCCGAGTTTGATCTTGAAACGGTTTCGGATATTTCTTAGAACACTCTCCATTCACCATGCACGGGGCATTCGGGTTGTTTACGCCACAGTTTCTATGAATCATGCTCCCAGCAACAATTTCAAACAGTTCTGGTTCGGCGACCGAGTCAGGAAAATAGGCACGAATTAGTTGGTCAACTGGAATTATTGATTAAAAAACACAAACAACTGTTTGTAAGAATCCGAAATAATTAAAAAAAAAAAGTTAGTAAAAAAATTGAAAAATTGATTTAAAAAAATGCTCAATAACAAAATCCTCTTCTTGTTTCACCTTGAAGTCAAAAATTTTCACCTTTAAAAATATATTCAAAAAATGCTCAAGAACAAAATTCTCACCTTGTTCCACGGTTCGAGGTTTTGCAGACGGTGCCATTGTGAGGAGCATGTGGCAATGAGGAAGCCCACGTTTTTGCCACTCCACCACGCAGATATAGGCCGTAACTTGTCCCAAAACGTGCTTCTTGAGTATATCGTCAAGCAAGGCCTTCATCTTCATATTAAATACTCGAGCCACTAAATCGGGGCGGTCTGCAGCGGTTTGGCCAGGTAGCAGGTTTTCCAATATTTCCTTCCATTTCGGATTACACGTAAAAGTGAGGAAAAAATCAGGTTTTCCATACTTGGTTACTATTGCCATTGCGTCTTGATACGATTGCTGCATGTTCCTCGGGGTGCCAGAGAATGAAGAAGGCAGAATGATTCTAGCCCCAGGCACCGTTCCATCTACTCCAGTATTGATGTGGTCCACCAACGACTGGTACGCATCCGCGCGCAGCTCACTCTGGTGGGTGCGAGCGTAGTGTAAACGATTCTGTTCTATTTTTGTCCATGAATCAACAGCAAATTGCTGGAGAAGTTTGCAAGCTCGTAATATTGGGTTGAAGGCGGTTCTGATTGACAATAGGAAAGAGTAGTACTCTCGCTGGCTCACTCGATTCCGACGACGGTCAGGGTTTGGAGACTTGTTGAGATCCGGATGCCATCCAAAAGAACCGGTCGGAAAAAGGAGAGGATACGTAAGCGGATCTACCATTTTGTCGATATCTCGAATACGTTGAAGCCCTCCTCCAGTCAAATGAAGCGCTATGCTTCTGGTTGCAGGTACATCGTTCTCTTCGCCAACAAATACAGCAGCTACCTGAAAATGCACACCGTTTTTACCCCAAGTGAAAAATGGATAGCATTATAGAATGTGAAAAATTTTGAGGTAATCGTTGAGATTTTTTTGATATAATTCTTATTTCGAAGCAAGCCCATACGTTTTTCCAGTTTTTCTACGTCTGTGTGTTTGTAGTTTGGTCCTGTAATTTTCTTTTCGATAAAGGAAATTTGGTCATTTATATAGATCAAACTACATAACTGAAACTACACATATCAAACTATGATTTTTCTCCACACTCTAAAATAGGTTCGCTTTTCCCCACTCAAGTTTATTCAATTTTCTGCGATACTTGTCCTAACCCGATGTGTTTGTAGTTTGATCTTGTTTTACATTCCGCTCGAAATTTGTGAATTATGACGTAATTCAAGTTGAAACTGAATCGATAATTTCAACTTACCTCATTGGAAGCAGGTATATTGTAGCGTCTCCTATCCAAAGAAGGATCCAAATGGAACATCAGTTTGAGTGTTGGGGAGGGTAGTTGTTGTGCGGCTGCTTTTCGTTCTTCTTCCAGGGCCACTTTCCACATCATTTTGAATGAATTAGCATATGGATTGATTCGAGCTATGAGTTCGCTGAGGGATCTCATGAGAGCTGGTTCACATTTCGTATTCGCTGGTTTGCCCATTCTCTCATTTGCCGCATCTTGCGTGTCTAGTATGTACAACTGACCGTACTGTGGGCTAGTACCTACGTCAGGTTGAACAGATCCAATATAATGGTAAACCTGGCCGTGTACCTTATAACAGTACGGGCCAGGAGTACGTGGAACTGTTAATTGGCAACCCATGCTAGCCATGGCAAGCGCACTGTTAAAATTCCTGATGTTTTCGCGGAAGTTTATGCTGGACGGAGTGGTTCCAATGAAGAGATTTTTCAGACTTTCCGGAAAGTCTTCAAAATGGTTGATCTCGATACTGCCGAAGTTGCAACAAACGTTAAACTTGTCATCGCGTGGAGTCGCTTCTCCTATAATTAAAACAGTATTCAAAGTTTAACTGAACGGTTCTTCGAAAACGTTTTTCAAACTTTCAAATGGAACATACAAACTACAAACTGAACATACCTCGAAAAAATTTGGCTCCGCATGCCGCACAATTGACTTCCATAGGTCCGATATAATGTTCCTCGACAAAACTTGATGAATAACCGACTGGTACGTGCTCCAATGGACATCTGTTTCTATCACGATGCCTCGATCTTTCGCGAAGACGCCTGGCGACTGTCTCAGCTTCAGAAGCACTGAAAGTCGGATTAATCAAACAGTTTCAAATAAACCATAAATACAAACTACTGGGAAAGTTTTTGTTACTATAAAAACGTACGTGTTCCGGGTGGCAGCAGTGTTTTGAGCATTAGCGGACAGACGACGGGTGCGTTCTTCTGGGGTTTCCCTTGAAACAGAAGATTTAGCGAATTCAAAATTTAGAAACTCGATAAAGCTCACCGAAAGTGTCAAAAAACGTACATATTCCGGGTGTCAGCAGTGATTTGAGCATTAGCGGACAGTCGACGGGTGCGTTCTTCTGGGGTTTCCCTTGAAACAAAAGATTTAGCAAATTTAAAATTTAGAAACTCGATGAAGCTCACCGAAAGTGTCAAAAAACGTACGTGTTCCGGGTGGCAGCAGTGATTTGAGCATTAGCGGACAGACGACGGGTGCGTTCTTCTGGGGTTTCCCTTGAAACAGAAGATTTAGCGAATTTAAATTTTAGAAACTCGATTAAGCTCACCGAAAGTGTCAAACAACTTACATATTCCGGGTGTCAGCAGTGATTTGAGCATTAGCGGACAGACGACGGGTGCGTTCTTCAGGGGTTTCCCTGAATAACATGATTTCTCTCAATTAGAACCGCATTGATAAATTAGTAAGTGATAGTGAAATTTTCATGAATTTGTAAAAACTGTACATACATGTCGCGACATGCAGCGTTGTGCTGTGCCATGGCTGACAACCGTCTGGAGCGTTCAGCCGATGTTTCTCGTTTCCTAGCAGAAGCAGTTTGCTGTGCATCAATGGATAACCGGCGAGCCCGCTGTTCAGAAGATTCCCTTTAACACACAAATCAATATTATACCAATTACAAACAACAAACCGCACAACGATACAATAACGATGAAGATAGTATGACTACCTGAGACGTTTTTCTCGCTGGAGACGAGTTTTCCTGGCGCGTGCTGTTTCTTGTTGTGGCAGATTACCTTCGTTTTGTTCGGAGTCATTAGTGGCAGTGTGTTCAATCTCATCATCAGTATCCCTCGTATCCCTATGAATAAATAGAGTGTTCGAAAGACTGGAGAAGTGTAATGTATTTGCATGACATTTTGTGAATGTGAATAGGACTCACTGTTCTCGTGCTCTTTTTGAGCGACGGGAGCTTCTAGCACATAGTGTTGTCCGGTCGGTGTCTGATTGATTGGGATCCAACGATAACCTTCAAATGTCTCAATGTGTATGTTATGTATGCACTATGTATGTATAGTTGCAGTTTTATTCTGTAACATGTATACTACAAATGTAAATGTATACTAAACTATAACTCCATGTCCTATCGTCTTTGAACCTCGGCATTTGTGTAATGTATTGTTGGTTTTTCTTGTTAGACCGATGATATGATGTTTTGTTTAGTATATACTACAACTGTATCTGGGAAAGAGTTAGTATCAAACTACCTCAATGCTGAGCTGGAACGGAGTGTTGAAGACCGTGTGCTGGAACGGAGTGTTGAAGATCGATCTGGTGGATCTGGTTCTGTTGTATCATTGGCGGATAGGTTTGACATTAAAGCCAATAAGGGAAATAGATGCTTGATTGACATTGTATGTATAATGATTAGATGAGTATTTAGCGGGTCTTTTATATCCACATTTTCCAACATGTGAGCCAATTTTCGGGGATGTTAACGATTTTCATGCTTGTACATCTTGTTTATTAGGTTGTAAAACAATGTAAAACAAACAAACAAACACAACCTATCCGTTATTCATGCCATGTTCATGTTCATGTTCATGATATCGTAGAAATTCATTATTACCGGAAGTTACCGGCTGGCTGACTGAGTCTGACTGAGAGTGAGAGAGAGGTCTCTTCAATTTTGCCACTTTTCCATTAGTTTCCTTTAGTTTCTTTTAGTTACTTTTTTCTTTAGTTCCTACTATTTCTCCATAACTTTTTCTACTTTTTCTACTTCTAACATCTACTTTTTCCGGTTCTAGTTTTCACAGTTATTTCTCAGTTTCTGAGCTTTTCTTCTCTTTTAATTTTTTTCTGGAATTTGCTCTGATTAATTCTCTTTTTTTTTGATTTCTAAGAATTTCTCAGAAGTCACAAAAGGCTCTCGTGAAAATCATCTCCAGCAACAGCCGATTCAAAACTCTGAGAAATGAAAAGCAGAAAACTTCACGTCCGTCTCTTCACGTTCTTTTCCTACTGAACTACAAAGTGCACCATTTCGTTTCGATTTCTCAACCAAAACGCTTTTGCCTCAGACATACACACACACACACACACCAAGCAGCGGTTTTATATTAGTGCTTTATATAGCGCGCAGCTCACTCTGGTGGGTGCGAGCGTAGTGTAAACGATTCTGTTCTATTTTTGTCCATGAATCAACAGCAAATTGCTGGAGAAGTTTGCAAGCTCGTAATATTGGGTTGAAGGCGGTTCTGATTGACAATAGGAAAGAGTAGTACTCTCGCTGGCTCACTCGATTCCGACGACGGTCAGGGTTTGGAGACTTGTTGAGATCCGGATGCCATCCAAAAGAACCGGTCGGAAAAAGGAGAGGATACGTAAGCGGATCTACCATTTTGTCGATATCTCGAATACGTTGAAGCCCTCCTCCAGTCAAATGAAGCGCTATGCTTCTGGTTGCAGGTACATCGTTCTCTTCGCCAACAAATACAGCAGCTACCTGAAAATGCACACCGTTTTTACCCCAAGTGAAAAATGGATAGCATTATAGAATGTGAAAAATTTTGAGGTAATCGTTGAGATTTTTTTGATATAATTCTTATTTCGAAGCAAGCCCATACGTTTTTCCAGTTTTTCTACGTCTGTGTGTTTGTAGTTTGGTCCTGTAATTTTCTTTTCGATAAAGGAAATTTGGTCATTTATATAGATCAAACTACATAACTGAAACTACACATATCAAACTATGATTTTTCTCCACACTCTAAAATAGGTTCGCTTTTCCCCACTCAAGTTTATTCAATTTTCTGCGATACTTGTCCTAACCCGATGTGTTTGTAGTTTGATCTTGTTTTACATTCCGCTCGAAATTTGTGAATTATGACGTAATTCAAGTTGAAACTGAATCGATAATTTCAACTTACCTCATTGGAAGCAGGTATATTGTAGCGTCTCCTATCCAAAGAAGGATCCAAATGGAACATCAGTTTGAGTGTTGGGGAGGGTAGTTGTTGTGCGGCTGCTTTTCGTTCTTCTTCCAGGGCCACTTTCCACATCATTTTGAATGAATTAGCATATGGATTGATTCGAGCTATGAGTTCGCTGAGGGATCTCATGAGAGCTGGTTCACATTTCGTATTCGCTGGTTTGCCCATTCTCTCATTTGCCGCATCTTGCGTGTCTAGTATGTACAACTGACCGTACTGTGGGCTAGTACCTACGTCAGGTTGAACAGATCCAATATAATGGTAAACCTGGCCGTGTACCTTATAACAGTACGGGCCAGGAGTACGTGGAACTGTTAATTGGCAACCCATGCTAGCCATGGCAAGCGCACTGTTAAAATTCCTGATGTTTTCGCGGAAGTTTATGCTGGACGGAGTGGTTCCAATGAAGAGATTTTTCAGACTTTCCGGAAAGTCTTCAAAATGGTTGATCTCGATACTGCCGAAGTTGCAACAAACGTTAAACTTGTCATCGCGTGGAGTCGCTTCTCCTATAATTAAAACAGTATTCAAAGTTTAACTGAACGGTTCTTCGAAAACGTTTTTCAAACTTTCAAATGGAACATACAAACTACAAACTGAACATACCTCGAAAAAATTTGGCTCCGCATGCCGCACAATTGACTTCCATAGGTCCGATATAATGTTCCTCGACAAAACTTGATGAATAACCGACTGGTACGTGCTCCAATGGACATCTGTTTCTATCACGATGCCTCGATCTTTCGCGAAGACGCCTGGCGACTGTCTCAGCTTCAGAAGCACTGAAAGTCGGATTAATCAAACAGTTTCAAATAAACCATAAATACAAACTACTGGGAAAGTTTTTGTTACTATAAAAACGTACGTGTTCCGGGTGGCAGCAGTGTTTTGAGCATTAGCGGACAGACGACGGGTGCGTTCTTCTGGGGTTTCCCTTGAAACAGAAGATTTAGCGAATTCAAAATTTAGAAACTCGATAAAGCTCACCGAAAGTGTCAAAAAACGTACATATTCCGGGTGTCAGCAGTGATTTGAGCATTAGCGGACAGTCGACGGGTGCGTTCTTCTGGGGTTTCCCTTGAAACAAAAGATTTAGCAAATTTAAAATTTAGAAACTCGATGAAGCTCACCGAAAGTGTCAAAAAACGTACGTGTTCCGGGTGGCAGCAGTGATTTGAGCATTAGCGGACAGACGACGGGTGCGTTCTTCTGGGGTTTCCCTTGAAACAGAAGATTTAGCGAATTTAAATTTTAGAAACTCGATTAAGCTCACCGAAAGTGTCAAACAACTTACATATTCCGGGTGTCAGCAGTGATTTGAGCATTAGCGGACAGACGACGGGTGCGTTCTTCAGGGGTTTCCCTGAATAACATGATTTCTCTCAATTAGAACCGCATTGATAAATTAGTAAGTGATAGTGAAATTTTCATGAATTTGTAAAAACTGTACATACATGTCGCGACATGCAGCGTTGTGCTGTGCCATGGCTGACAACCGTCTGGAGCGTTCAGCCGATGTTTCTCGTTTCCTAGCAGAAGCAGTTTGCTGTGCATCAATGGATAACCGGCGAGCCCGCTGTTCAGAAGATTCCCTTTAACACACAAATCAATATTATACCAATTACAAACAACAAACCGCACAACGATACAATAACGATGAAGATAGTATGACTACCTGAGACGTTTTTCTCGCTGGAGACGAGTTTTCCTGGCGCGTGCTGTTTCTTGTTGTGGCAGATTACCTTCGTTTTGTTCGGAGTCATTAGTGGCAGTGTGTTCAATCTCATCATCAGTATCCCTCGTATCCCTATGAATAAATAGAGTGTTCGAAAGACTGGAGAAGTGTAATGTATTTGCATGACATTTTGTGAATGTGAATAGGACTCACTGTTCTCGTGCTCTTTTTGAGCGACGGGAGCTTCTAGCACATAGTGTTGTCCGGTCGGTGTCTGATTGATTGGGATCCAACGATAACCTTCAAATGTCTCAATGTGTATGTTATGTATGCACTATGTATGTATAGTTGCAGTTTTATTCTGTAACATGTATACTACAAATGTAAATGTATACTAAACTATAACTCCATGTCCTATCGTCTTTGAACCTCGGCATTTGTGTAATGTATTGTTGGTTTTTCTTGTTAGACCGATGATATGATGTTTTGTTTAGTATATACTACAACTGTATCTGGGAAAGAGTTAGTATCAAACTACCTCAATGCTGAGCTGGAACGGAGTGTTGAAGACCGTGTGCTGGAACGGAGTGTTGAAGATCGATCTGGTGGATCTGGTTCTGTTGTATCATTGGCGGATAGGTTTGACATTAAAGCCAATAAGGGAAATAGATGCTTGATTGACATTGTATGTATAATGATTAGATGAGTATTTAGCGGGTCTTTTATATCCACATTTTCCAACATGTGAGCCAATTTTCGGGGATGTTAACGATTTTCATGCTTGTACATCTTGTTTATTAGGTTGTAAAACAATGTAAAACAAACAAACAAACACAACCTATCCGTTATTCATGCCATGTTCATGTTCATGTTCATGATATCGTAGAAATTCATTATTACCGGAAGTTACCGGCTGGCTGACTGAGTCTGACTGAGAGTGAGAGAGAGGTCTCTTCAATTTTGCCACTTTTCCATTAGTTTCCTTTAGTTTCTTTTAGTTACTTTTTTCTTTAGTTCCTACTATTTCTCCATAACTTTTTCTACTTTTTCTACTTCTAACATCTACTTTTTCCGGTTCTAGTTTTCACAGTTATTTCTCAGTTTCTGAGCTTTTCTTCTCTTTTAATTTTTTTCTGGAATTTGCTCTGATTAATTCTCTTTTTTTTTTGATTTCTAAGAATTTCTCAGAAGTCACAAAAGGCTCTCGTGAAAATCATCTCCAGCAACAGCCGATTCAAAACTCTGAGAAATGAAAAGCAGAAAACTTCACGTCCGTCTCTTCACGTTCTTTTCCTACTGAACTACAAAGTGCACCATTTCGTTTCGATTTCTCAACCAAAACGCTTTTGCCTCAGACATACACACACACACACACACCAAGCAGCGGTTTTATATTAGTAGACAGTCCCGAAATAATTGAGTGGCGGTGCCAACCAAAAACACCCCCAAATTGACGTGAATGGAGTTGCGATTTTTGCCCTACGTGAGATTTAGTGTTCAAACTTGGTATTTTTGAACTCCCCTCATGTGTAGAAACTCAAAAATGTTCATCTTATTAGCATAAGTTGAAACAGTCCTGAAATAATTGAGTGGCGGTGCTAACCAAAAACACCCCCAAATTGACGTGAATGGAGTTGCGATTTTCGCCCTACGTGAGATTTAGTATTCAAACTTGGTATTTTTGAACTCCTCTCATGTGTAGAAACTTAAAAATGTTCATCTTATTTGCATAAGTTGAAACAGTCCCGAAATAATTGAGTGGCCGTGCTAACCAAAAACACCCCCAAGTTGACGTGAATGGAGTTGCGATTTTCGCCCTACGCGAGATTTAGTGTTCAAACTTGGTATTTTTGAACTCCTCTCATGTGTAGAAACTTAAAAATGTTCATCTTATTAGCATAAGTTGAAACAGTCCCGAAATAATTGAGTGGCGGTGCTAACCAAAAACACCCCCAAATTGACGTGAATGGAGTTGCGATTTTTGCCCTACGTGAGATTTAGTGTTCAAACTTGGTATTTTTGAACTCCTCTCATGTGTAGAAACTTAAAAATGTTCATCTTATTAGCATAAGTTGAAACAGTCCTGAAATAATTGAGTGGCGGTGCTAACCAAAAACACCCCCAAGTTGACGTGAATGGAGTTGCGATTTTCGCCCTACGCGAGATTTAGTGTTCAAACTTGGTATTTTTGAACTCCTCTCATGTGTAGAAACTTAAAAATGTTCATCTTATTTGCATAAGTTGAAACAGTCCCGAAATAATTGAGTGGCCGTGCTAACCAAAAACACCCCCAAGTTGACGTGAATGGAGTTGCGATTTTCGCCCTACGCGAGATTTAGTGTTCAAACTTGGTATTTTTGAACTCCTCTCATGTGTAGAAACTTAAAAATGTTCATCTTATTAGCATAAGTTGAAACAGTCCTGAAATAATTGAGTGGCGGTGCTAACCAAAAACACCCCCAAATTGACGTGAATGGAGTTGCGATTTTCGCCCTACGTGAGATTTAGTATTCAAACTTGGTATTTTTGAACTTCTCTCATGTGTAGAAACTTAAAAATGTTCATCTTATTTGCATAAGTTGAAACAGTCCCGAAATAATTGAGTGGCCGTGCTAACCAAAAACACCCCCAAGTTGACGTGAATGGAGTTGCGATTTTCGCCCTACGTGAGATTTAGTATTCAAACTTTGTATTTTTGAACTCCTCTCATGTGTAGAAACTTAAAAATGTTCATCTTATTAGCATAAGTTGAAACAGTCCCGAAATAATTGAGTGGCGGTGCTAACCAAAAACACCCCCAAATTGACGTGAATGGAGTTGCGATTTTTGCCCTACGTGAGATTTAGTGTTCAAACTTGGTATTTTTGAACTCCCCTCATGTGTAGAAACTCAAAAATGTTCATCTTATTAGCATAAGTTGAAACAGTCCCGAAATAATTGAGTGGCGGTGCTAACCAAAAACACCCCCAAATTGACGTGAATGGAGTTGCGATTTTTGCCCTACGTGAGATTTAGTGTTCAAACTTGGTATTTTTGAACTCCTCTCATGTGTAGAAACTCAAAAATGTTCACCTTATTAGCATAAGTTGAAACAGTCCTGAAATAATTGAGTGGCGGTGCTAACCAAAACACCCCCAAATTGACGTGAATGGAGTTGCGATTTTCGCCCTACGTGAGATTTAGTATTCAAACTTGGTATTTTTGAACTCCTCTCATGTGTAGAAACTTAAAAATGTTTATCTTATTTGCATAAGTTGAAACAGTCCCGAAATAATTGAGTGGCCGTGCTAACCAAAAACACCCCCAAGTTGACGTGAATGGAGTTGCGATTTTCGCCCTACGCGAGATTTAGTGTTCAAACTTGGTATTTTTGAACTCCTCTCATGTGTAGAAACTTAAAAATGTTCATCTTATTAGCATAAGTTGAAACAGTCCCGAAATAATTGAGTGGCGGTGCTAACCAAAAACACCCCCAAATTGACGTGAATGGAGTTGCGATTTTTGCCCTACGTGAGATTTAGTGTTCAAGCTTGGTATTTTTGAACTCCCCTCATGTGTAGAAACTCAAAAATGTTCATCTTATTAGCATAAGTTGAAACAGTCCCGAAATAATTGAGTGGCGGTGCTAACCAAAAACACCCCCAAATTGACGTGAATGGAGTTGCGATTTTTGCCCTACGTGAGATTTAGTGTTCAAACTTGGTATTTTTGAACTCCTCTCATGTGTAGAAACTCAAAAATGTTCATCTTATTAGCATAAGTTGAAACAGTCCTGAAATAATTGAGTGGCGGTGCTAACCAAAAACACCCCCAAATTGACGTGAATGGAGTTTCGATTTTCGCCCTACGTGAGATTTAGTATTCAAACTTGGTATTTTTGAACTCCTCTCATGTGTAGAAACTTAAAAATGTTCATCTTATTTGCATAAGTTGAAACAGTCCCGAAATAATTGAGTGGCCGTGCTAACCAAAAACACCCCCAAGTTGACGTGAATGGAGTTGCGATTTTCGCCCTACGCGAGATTTAGTGTTCAAACTTGGTATTTTTGAACTCCTCTCATGTGTAGAAACTTAAAAATGTTCATCTTATTAGCATAAGTTGAAACAGTCCCGAAATAATTGAGTGGCGGTGCTAACCAAAAACACCCCCAAATTGACGTGAATGGAGTTGCGATTTTTGCCCTACGTGAGATTTAGTGTTCAAACTTGGTATTTTTGAACTCCTCTCATGTGTAGAAACTCAAAAATGTTCATCTTATTAGCATAAGTTGAAACAGTCCTGAAATAATTGAGTGGCGGTGCTAACCAAAAACACCCCCAAATTGACGTGAATGGAGTTGCGATTTTCGCCCTACGTGAGATTTAGTATTCAAACTTGGTATTTTTGAACTCCTCTCATGTGTAGAAACTTAAAAATGTTCATCTTATTTGCATAAGTTGAAACAGTCCCGAAATAATTGAGTGGCCGTGCTAACCAAAAACACCCCCAAGTTGACGTGAATGGAGTTGCGATTTTCGCCCTACGCGAGATTTAGTGTTCAAACTTGGTATTTTTGAACTCCTCTCATGTGTAGAAACTTAAAAATGTTCATCTTATTAGCATAAGTTGAAACAGTCCCGAAATAATTGAGTGGCGGTGCTAACCAAAAACACCCCCAAATTGACGTGAATGGAGTTGCGATTTTTGCCCTACGTGAGATTTAGTGTTCAAACTTGGTATTTTTGAACTCCTCTCATGTGTAGAAACTTAAAAATGTTCATCTTATTAGCATAAGTTGAAACAGTCCTGAAATAATTGAGTGGCGGTGCTAACCAAAAACACCCCCAAATTGACGTGAATGGAGTTGCGATTTTCGCCCTACGTGAGATTTAGTATTCAAACTTGGTATTTTTGAACTCCTCTCATGTGTAGAAACGTGAATGGAGTTGCGATTTTTGCCCTACGTGAGATTTAGTGTTCAAACTTGGTATTTTTGAACTCCTCTCATGTGTAGAAACTTAAAAATGTTCATCTTATTAGCATAAGTTGAAACAGTCCCGAAATAATTGAGTGGCGGTGCTAACCAAAAACACCCCCAAATTGACGTGAATGGAGTTGCGATTTTTGCCCTACGTGAGATTTAGTGTTCAAACTTGGTATTTTTGAACTCCTCTCATGTGTAGAAACTTAAAAATGTTCATCTTATTAGCATAAGTTGAAACAGTCCTGAAATAATTGAGTGGCGGTGCTAACCAAAAACACCCCCAAGTTGACGTGAATGGAGTTGCGATTTTCGCCCTACGCGAGATTTAGTGTTCAAACTTGGTATTTTTGAACTCCTCTCATGTGTAGAAACTTAAAAATGTTCATCTTATTTGCATAAGTTGAAACAGTCCCGAAATAATTGAGTGGCCGTGCTAACCAAAAACACCCCCAAGTTGACGTGAATGGAGTTGCGATTTTCGCCCTACGCGAGATTTAGTGTTCAAACTTGGTATTTTTGAACTCCTCTCATGTGTAGAAACTTAAAAATGTTCATCTTATTAGCATAAGTTGAAACAGTCCTGAAATAATTGAGTGGCGGTGCTAACCAAAAACACCCCCAAATTGACGTGAATGGAGTTGCGATTTTCGCCCTACGTGAGATTTAGTATTCAAACTTGGTATTTTTGAACTTCTCTCATGTGTAGAAACTTAAAAATGTTCATCTTATTTGCATAAGTTGAAACAGTCCCGAAATAATTGAGTGGCCGTGCTAACCAAAAACACCCCCAAGTTGACGTGAATGGAGTTGCGATTTTCGCCCTACGTGAGATTTAGTATTCAAACTTTGTATTTTTGAACTCCTCTCATGTGTAGAAACTTAAAATGTTCATCTTATTAGCATAAGTTGAAACAGTCCCGAAATAATTGAGTGGCGGTGCTAACCAAAAACACCCCCAAATTGACGTGAATGGAGTTGCGATTTTTGCCCTACGTGAGATTTAGTGTTCAAACTTGGTATTTTTGAACTCCCCTCATGTGTAGAAACTCAAAAATGTTCATCTTATTAGCATAAGTTGAAACAGTCCCGAAATAATTGAGTGGCGGTGCTAACCAAAAACACCCCCAAATTGACGTGAATGGAGTTGCGATTTTTGCCCTACGTGAGATTTAGTGTTCAAACTTGGTATTTTTGAACTCCTCTCATGTGTAGAAACTCAAAAATGTTCACCTTATTAGCATAAGTTGAAACAGTCCTGAAATAATTGAGTGGCGGTGCTAACCAAAACACCCCCAAATTGACGTGAATGGAGTTGCGATTTTCGCCCTACGTGAGATTTAGTATTCAAACTTGGTATTTTTGAACTCCTCTCATGTGTAGAAACTTAAAAATGTTTATCTTATTTGCATAAGTTGAAACAGTCCCGAAATAATTGAGTGGCCGTGCTAACCAAAAACACCCCCAAGTTGACGTGAATGGAGTTGCGATTTTCGCCCTACGCGAGATTTAGTGTTCAAACTTGGTATTTTTGAACTCCTCTCATGTGTAGAAACTTAAAAATGTTCATCTTATTAGCATAAGTTGAAACAGTCCCGAAATAATTGAGTGGCGGTGCTAACCAAAAACACCCCCAAATTGACGTGAATGGAGTTGCGATTTTTGCCCTACGTGAGATTTAGTGTTCAAGCTTGGTATTTTTGAACTCCCCTCATGTGTAGAAACTCAAAAATGTTCATCTTATTAGCATAAGTTGAAACAGTCCCGAAATAATTGAGTGGCGGTGCTAACCAAAAACACCCCCAAATTGACGTGAATGGAGTTGCGATTTTTGCCCTACGTGAGATTTAGTGTTCAAACTTGGTATTTTTGAACTCCTCTCATGTGTAGAAACTCAAAAATGTTCATCTTATTAGCATAAGTTGAAACAGTCCTGAAATAATTGAGTGGCGGTGCTAACCAAAAACACCCCCAAATTGACGTGAATGGAGTTTCGATTTTCGCCCTACGTGAGATTTAGTATTCAAACTTGGTATTTTGAACTCCTCTCATGTGTAGAAACTTAAAAATGTTCATCTTATTTGCATAAGTTGAAACAGTCCCGAAATAATTGAGTGGCCGTGCTAACCAAAAACACCCCCAAGTTGACGTGAATGGAGTTGCGATTTTCGCCCTACGCGAGATTTAGTGTTCAAACTTGGTATTTTTGAACTCCTCTCATGTGTAGAAACTTAAAAATGTTCATCTTATTAGCATAAGTTGAAACAGTCCCGAAATAATTGAGTGGCGGTGCTAACCAAAAACACCCCCAAATTGACGTGAATGGAGTTGCGATTTTTGCCCTACGTGAGATTTAGTGTTCAAACTTGGTATTTTTGAACTCCTCTCATGTGTAGAAACTCAAAAATGTTCATCTTATTAGCATAAGTTGAAACAGTCCTGAAATAATTGAGTGGCGGTGCTAACCAAAAACACCCCCAAATTGACGTGAATGGAGTTGCGATTTTCGCCCTACGTGAGATTTAGTATTCAAACTTGGTATTTTTGAACTCCTCTCATGTGTAGAAACTTAAAAATGTTCATCTTATTTGCATAAGTTGAAACAGTCCCGAAATAATTGAGTGGCCGTGCTAACCAAAAACACCCCCAAGTTGACGTGAATGGAGTTGCGATTTTCGCCCTACGCGAGATTTAGTGTTCAAACTTGGTATTTTTGAACTCCTCTCATGTGTAGAAACTTAAAAATGTTCATCTTATTAGCATAAGTTGAAACAGTCCCGAAATAATTGAGTGGCGGTGCTAACCAAAAACACCCCCAAATTGACGTGAATGGAGTTGCGATTTTTGCCCTACGTGAGATTTAGTGTTCAAACTTGGTATTTTTGAACTCCTCTCATGTGTAGAAACTTAAAAATGTTCATCTTATTAGCATAAGTTGAAACAGTCCTGAAATAATTGAGTGGCGGTGCTAACCAAAAACACCCCCAAATTGACGTGAATGGAGTTGCGATTTTCGCCCTACGTGAGATTTAGTATTCAAACTTGGTATTTTTGAACTCCTCTCATGTGTAGAAACGTGAATGGAGTTGCGATTTTCGCCCTACGTGAGATTTAGTGTTCAAACTTGGTATTTTTGAACTCCTCTCATGTGTAGAAACTTAAAAATTTTCATCTTATTTGTATAAGTTGAAACAGTCCCGAAATAATTGAGTGGCGGTGCTAACCAAAAACACCCCCAAGTTGACGTGAATGGAGTTGCGATTTTCGCCCTACGTGAGATTTAGTATTCAAACTTGGTATTTTTGAACTCCCCTCATGTGTAGAAACTCAAAAATGTTCATCTTATTAGCATAAGTTGAAACAGTCCTGAAATAATTGAGTGGCGGTGCTAACCAAAAACACCCCCAAATTGACGTGAATGGAGTTGCGATTTTTGCCCTACGTGAGATTTAGTATTCAAACTTGGTATTTTTGAACTCCTCTCATGTGTAGAAACTTAAAAATGTTCATCTTATTTGCATAAGTTGAAACAGTCTCGAAATAACTGAGTGGCCGTGCTAACCAAAAACACCCCCAAGTTGACGTGAATGGAGTTGCGATTTTCGCCCTACGTGAGATTTAGTATTCAAACTTGGTATTTTTGAACTCCTCTCATGTGTAGAAACTTAAAAATGTTCATCTTATTTGTATAAGTTGAAACAGTCCCGAAATAATTGAGTGGCGGTGCTAACCAAAAACACCCCCAAGTTGACGTGAATGGAGTTGCGATTTTCGCCCTACGTGGGATTTAGTATTCAAACTTGGTATTTTTGAACTCCTCTCATGTGTAGAAACTTAAAAATGTTCATCTTATTTGTATAAGTTGAAACAGTCCCGAAATAATTGAGTGGCGGTGCTAACCAAAAACACCCCCAAGTTGACGTGAATGGAGTTGCGATTTTCGCCCTACGTGAGATTTAGTATTCAAACTTGGTATTTTTGAACTCCTCTCATGTGTAGAAACTTAAAAATGTTCATCTTATTTGTATAAGTTGAAACAGTCCCGAAATAATTGAGTGGCGGTGCTAACCAAAAACACCCCCAAGTTGACGTGAATGGAGTTGCGATTTTCGCCCTACGTGGGATTTAGTATTCAAACTTGGTATTTTTGAACTCCTCTCATGTGTAGAAACTTAAAAATGTTCATCTTATTTGTATAAGTTGAAACAGTCCCGAAATAATTGAGTGGCGGTGCTAACCAAAAACACCCCCAAGTTGACGTGAATGGAGTTGCGATTTTCGCCCTACGTGGGATTTAGTATTCAAACTTGGTATTTTTGAACTCCTCTCATGTGTAGAAACTTAAAAATGTTCATCTTATTTGTATAAGTTGAAACAGTCCCGAAATAATTGAGTGGCGGTGCTAACCAAAAACACCCCCAAGTTGACGTGAATGGAGTTGCGATTTTCGCCCTACGTGAGATTTAGTATTCAAACTTGGTATTTTTGAACTCCTCTCATGTGTAGAAACTTAAAAATGTTCATCTTATTTGTATAAGTTGAAACAGTCCCGAAATAATTGAGTGGCGGTGCTAACCAAAAACACCCCCAAGTTGACGTGAATGGAGTTGCGATTTTCGCCCTACGTGGGATTTAGTATTCAAACTTGGTATTTTTGAACTCCTCTCATGTGTAGAAACTTAAAAATGTTCATCTTATTTGTATAAGTTGAAACAGTCCCGAAATAATTGAGTGGCGGTGCTAACCAAAAACACCCCCAAGTTGACGTGAATGGAGTTGCGATTTTCGCCCTACGTGAGATTTAGTATTCAAACTTGGTATTTTTGAACTCCTCTCATGTGTAGAAACTTAAAAATGTTCATCTTATTTGTATAAGTTGAAACAGTCCCGAAATAATTGAGTGGCGGTGCTAACCAAAAACACCCCCAAGTTGACGTGAATGGAGTTGCGATTTTCGCCCTACGTGGGATTTAGTATTCAAACTTGGTATTTTTGAACTCCTCTCATGTGTAGAAACTTAAAAATGTTCATCTTATTTGTATAAGTTGAAACAGTCCCGAAATAATTGAGTGGCGGTGCTAACCAAAAACACCCCCAAGTTGACGTGAATGGAGTTGCGATTTTCGCCCTACGTGGGATTTAGTATTCAAACTTGGTATTTTTGAACTCCTCTCATGTGTAGAAACTTAAAAATGTTCATCTTATTTGTATAAGTTGAAACAGTCCCGAAATAATTGAGTGGCGGTGCTAACCAAAAACACCCCCAAGTTGACGTGAATGGAGTTGCGATTTTCGCCCTACGTGAGATTTAGTATTCAAACTTGGTATTTTTGAACTCCTCTCATGTGTAGAAACTTAAAAATGTTCATCTTATTTGTATAAGTTGAAACAGTCCCGAAATAATTGAGTGGCGGTGCTAACCAAAAACACCCCCAAGTTGACGTGAATGGAGTTGCGATTTTCGCCCTACGTGGGATTTAGTATTCAAACTTGGTATTTTTGAACTCCTCTCATGTGTAGAAACTTAAAAATGTTCATCTTATTTGTATAAGTTGAAACAGTCCCGGAATAATTGAGTGGCGGTGCTAACCAAAAACACCCCAAGTTGACGTGAATGGAGTTGCGATTTTCGCCCTACGTGAGATTTAGTATTCAAACTTGGTATTTTTGAACTCCCCTCATGTGTAGAAACTCAAAAATGTTCATCTTCTTAGCATAAGTTGAAACAGTCCCGAAATAATTGAGTGGCGGTGCTAACCAAAAACACCCCCAAATTGACGTGAATGGAGTTGCGATTTTTGCCCTACGTGGGATTTAGTATTCAAACTTGGTATTTTTGAACTCCTCTCATGTGTAGAAACTTAAAAATGTTCATCTTATTTGTATAAGTTGAAACAGTCCCGAAATAATTGAGTGGCGGTGCTAACCAAAAACACCCCCAAGTTGACGTGAATGGAGTTGCGATTTTCGCCCTACGTGAGATTTAGTATTCAAACTTGGTATTTTTGAACTCCCCTCATGTGTAGAAACTCAAAAATGTTCATCTTATTAGCATAAGTTGAAACAGTCCCGAAATAATTGAGTGGCGGTGCTAACCAAAAACACCCCCAAATTGACGTGAATGGAGTTGCGATTTTTGCCCTACGTGAGATTTAGTGTTCAAACTTGGTATTTTTGAACTCCTCTCATGTGTAGAAACTCAAAAATGTTCATCTTATTAGCATAAGTTGAAACAGTCCTGAAATAATTGAGTGGCGGTGCTAACCAAAAACACCCCCAAATTGACGTGAATGGAGTTGCGATTTTCGCCCTACGTGAGATTTAGTATTCAAACTTGGTATTTTTGAACTCCTCTCATGTGTAGAAACTTAAAAATGTGCATCTTATTAGCATAAGTTGAAACAGTCCCGAAATAATTGAGTGGCGGTGCTAACCAAAAACACCCCCAAGTTGACGTGAATGGAGTTGCGATTTTCGCCCTACGTGAGATTTAGTGTTCAAACTTGGTATTTTTGAACTTCTCTCATGTGTAGAAACTCAAAAATGTTCATCTTATTAGCATAAGTTGAAACAGTCCCGAAATAATTGAGTGGCGGTGCTAACCAAAAACACCCCCAAGTTGACGTGAATGGAGTTGCGATTTTCGCCCTACGTGGGATTTAGTGTTCAAACTTGGTATTTTTGAACTCCTCTCATGTGTAGAAACGTGAATGGAGTTGCGATTTTCGCCCTACGTGAGATTTAGTGTTCAAACTTGGTATTTTTGAACTCCTCTCATGTGTAGAAACTTAAAAATGTTTATCTTATTAGCATAAGTTGAAACAGTCCCGAAATAATTGAGTGGCGGTGCTAACCAAAAACACCCCCAAGTTGACGTGAATGGAGTTGCGATTTTCGCCCTACGTGGGATTTAGTGTTCAAACTTGGTATTTTTGAACTCCTCTCATGTGTAGAAACGTGAATGGAGTTGCGATTTTCGCCCTACGTGAGATTTAGTGTTCAAACTTGGTATTTTTGAACTCCTCTCATGTGTAGAAACTTAAAAATGTTTATCTTATTAGCATAAGTTGAAACAGTCCCGAAATAATTGAGTGGCGGTGCTAACCAAAAACACCCCCAAGTTGACGTGAATGGAGTTGCGATTTTCGCCCTACGCGAGATTTAGTGTTCAAACTTGGTATTTTTGAACTCCTCTCATGTGTAGAAACTTAAAAATGTTCATCTTATTAGCATAAGTTGAAACAGTCCCGAAATAATTGAGTGGCGGTGCTAACCAAAAACACCCCCAAATTGACGTGAATGGAGTTGCGATTTTTGCCCTACGTGAGATTTAGTGTTCAAACTTGGTATTTTTGAACTCCCCTCATGTGTAGAAACTCAAAAATGTTCATCTTATTAGCATAAGTTGAAACAGTCCCGAAATAATTGAGTGGCGGTGCTAACCAAAAACACCCCCAAATCCCAAATTGACGTGAATGGAGTTGCGATTTTTGCCCTACGTGAGATTTAGTGTTCAAACTTGGTATTTTTGAACTCCTCTCATGTGTAGAAACTCAAAAATGTTCATCTTATTAGCATAAGTTGAAACAGTCCTGAAATAATTGAGTGGCGGTGCTAACCAAAAACACCCCCAAATTGACGTGAATGGAGTTGCGATTTTCGCCCTACGTGAGATTTAGTATTCAAACTTGGTATTTTTGAACTCCTCTCATGTGTAGAAACGTAAAAATGTTCATCTTATTTGTATAAGTTGAAACAGTCCCGAAATAATTGAGTGGCGGTGCTAACCAAAAACACCCCCAAGTTGACGTGAATGGAGTTGCGATTTTCGCCCTACGTGAGATTTAGTATTCAAACTTGGTATTTTTGAACTCCTCTCATGTGTAGAAACTTAAAAATGTTCATCTTATTTGCATAAGTTGAAACAGTCCCGAAATAATTGAGTGGCCGTGCTAACCAAAAACACCCCCAAGTTGACGTGAATGGAGTTGCGATTTTCGCCCTACGTGAGATTTAGTATTCAAACTTGGTATTTTTGAACTCCTCTCATGTGTAGAAACTTAAAAATGTTCATCTTATTTGTATAAGTTGAAACAGTCCCGAAATAATTGAGTGGCGGTGCTAACCAAAAACACCCCCAAGTTGACGTGAATGGAGTTGCGATTTTCGCCCTACGTGAGATTTAGTATTCAAACTTGGTATTTTTGAACTCCTCTCATGTGTAGAAACTTAAAAATTTTCATCTTATTTGTATAAGTAGAAACAGTCCGAAATAATTGAGTGGCGGTTAACCAAAAACACCCCCAAGTTGACGTGAATGGAGTTGCGATTTTCGCCCTACGTGAGATTTAGTATTCAAACTTGGTATTTTTGAACTCCCCTCATGTGTAGAAACTCAAAAATGTTCATCTTATTAGCATAAGTTGAAACAGTCCTGAAATAATTGAGTGGCGGTGCTAACCAAAAACACCCCCAAATTGACGTGAATGGAGTTGCGATTTTTGCCCTACGTGAGATTTAGTATTCAAACTTGGTATTTTTGAACTCCTCTCATGTGTAGAAACTTAAAAATGTTCATCTTATTTGCATAAGTTGAAACAGTCCCGAAATAATTGAGTGGCCGTGCTAACCAAAAACACCCCCAAGTTGACGTGAATGGAGTTGCGATTTTCGCCCTACGTGAGATTTAGTATTCAAACTTGGTATTTTTGAACTCCTCTCATGTGTAGAAACTTAAAAATGTTCATCTTATTTGTATAAGTTGAAACAGTCCCGAAATAATTGAGTGGCGGTGCTAACCAAAAACACCCCCAAGTTGACGTGAATGGAGTTGCGATTTTCGCCCTACGTGGGATTTAGTATTCAAACTTGGTATTTTTGAACTCCTCTCATGTGTAGAAACTTAAAATGTTCATCTTATTTGTATAAGTTGAAACAGTCCCGAAATAATTGAGTGGCGGTGCTAACCAAAAACACCCCCAAATTGACGTGAATGGAGTTGCGATTTTTGCCCTACGTGAGATTTAGTGTTCAAACTTGGTATTTTTGAACTCCTCTCATGTGTAGAAACTTAAAAATGTTCATCTTATTTGCATAAGTTGAAACAGTCCCGAAATAATTGAGTGGCCGTGCTAACCAAAAACACCCCCAAGTTGACGTGAATGGAGTTGCGATTTTCGCCCTACGTGAGATTTAGTATTCAAACTTGGTATTTTTGAACTCCTCTCATGTGTAGAAACTTAAAAATGTTCATCTTATTTGTATAAGTTGAAACAGTCCCGAAATAATTGAGTGGCGGTGCTAACCAAAAACACCCCCAAGTTGACGTGAATGGAGTTGCGATTTTCGCCCTACGTGAGATTTAGTATTCAAACTTGGTATTTTTGAACTCCCCTCATGTGTAGAAACTCAAAAATGTTCATCTTATTAGCATAAGTTGAAACAGTCCTGAAATAATTGAGTGGCGGTGCTAACCAAAAACACCCCCAAATTGACGTGAATGGAGTTGCGATTTTTGCCCTACGTGAGATTTAGTATTCAAACTTGGTATTTTTGAACTCCTCTCATGTGTAGAAACTTAAAAATGTTCATCTTATTTGCATAAGTTGAAACAGTCCCGAAATAATTGAGTGGCCGTGCTAACCAAAAACACCCCCAAGTTGACGTGAATGGAGTTGCGATTTCGCCCTACGTGAGATTTAGTATTCAAACTTGGTATTTTTGAACTCCTCTCATGTGTAGAAACTTAAAAATGTTCATCTTATTTGTATAAGTTGAAACAGTCCCGAAATAATTGAGTGGCGGTGCTAACCAAAAACACCCCCAAGTTGACGTGAATGGAGTTGCGATTTTCGCCCTACGTGGGATTTAGTATTCAAACTTGGTATTTTTGAACTCCTCTCATGTGTAGAAACTTAAAAATGTTCATCTTATTTGTATAAGTTGAAACAGTCCCGAAATAATTGAGTGGCGGTGCTAACCAAAAACACCCCCAAGTTGACGTGAATGGAGTTGCGATTTTCGCCCTACGTGAGATTTAGTATTCAAACTTGGTATTTTTGAACTCCCCTCATGTGTAGAAACTCAAAAATGTTCATCTTATTAGCATAAGTTGAAACAGTCCTGAAATAATTGAGTGGCGGTGCTAACCAAAAACACCCCCAAATTGACGTGAATGGAGTTGCGATTTTTGCCCTACGTGAGATTTAGTATTCAAACTTGGTATTTTTGAACTCCTCTCATGTGTAGAAAATTAAAAATGTTCATCTTATTTGCATAAGTTGAAACAGTCCCGAAATAATTGAGTGGCCGTGCTAACCAAAAACACCCCCAAGTTGACGTGAATGGAGTTGCGATTTTCGCCCTACGTGAGATTTAGTATTCAAACTTGGTATTTTTGAACTCCTCTCATGTGTAGAAACTTAAAAATGTTCATCTTATTTGTATAAGTTGAAACAGTCCCGAAATAATTGAGTGGCGGTGCTAACCAAAAACACCCCCAAGTTGACGTGAATGGAGTTGCGATTTTCGCCCTACGTGGGATTTAGTATTCAAACTTGGTATTTTTGAACTCCTCTCATGTGTAGAAACTTAAAAATGTTCATCTTATTTGTATAAGTTGAAACAGTCCCGAAATAATTGAGTGGCGGTGCTAACCAAAAACACCCCCAAATTGACGTGAATGGAGTTGCGATTTTTGCCCTACGTGAGATTTAGTGTTCAAACTTGGTATTTTTGAACTCCTCTCATGTGTAGAAACTCAAAAATGTTCATCTTATTAGCATAAGTTGAAACAGTCCTGAAATAATTGAGTGGCGGTGCTAACCAAAAACACCCCCAAATTGACGTGAATGGAGTTGCGATTTTCGCCCTACGTGAGATTTAGTATTCAAACTTGGTATTTTTGAACTCCTCTCATGTGTAGAAACTTAAAAATGTGCATCTTATTAGCATAAGTTGAAACAGTCCCGAAATAATTGAGTGGCGGTGCTAACCAAAAACACCCCCAAGTTGACGTGAATGGAGTTGCGATTTTCGCCCTACGTGAGATTTAGTGCTCAAACTTGGTATTTTTGAACTTCTCTCATGTGTAGAAACTCAAAAATGTTCATCTTATTAGCATAAGTTGAAACAGTCCCGAAATAATTGAGTGGCGGTGCTAACCAAAACACCCCAAGTTGACGTGAATGGAGTTGCGATTTTCGCCCTACGTGGGATTTAGTGTTCAAACTTGGTATTTTTGAACTCCTCTCATGTGTAGAAACGTGAATGGAGTTGCGATTTTCGCCCTACGTGAGATTTAGTGTTCAAACTTGGTATTTTTGAACTCCTCTCATGTGTAGAAACTTAAAAATGTTTATCTTATTAGCATAAGTTGAAACAGTCCCGAAATAATTGAGTGGCGGTGCTAACCAAAAACACCCCCAAGTTGACGTGAATGGAGTTGCGATTTTCGCCCTACGCGAGATTTAGTGTTCAAACTTGGTATTTTTGAACTCCTCTCATGTGTAGAAACTTAAAAATGTTCATCTTATTAGCATAAGTTGAAACAGTCCCGAAATAATTGAGTGGCGGTGCTAACCAAAAACACCCCCAAATTGACGTGAATGGAGTTGCGATTTTTGCCCTACGTGAGATTTAGTGTTCAAACTTGGTATTTTTGAACTCCCCTCATGTGTAGAAACTCAAAAATGTTCATCTTATTAGCATAAGTTGAAACAGTCCCGAAATAATTGAGTGGCGGTGCTAACCAAAAACACCCCCAAGTCCCAAATTGACGTGAATGGAGTTGCGATTTTTGCCCTACGTGAGATTTAGTGTTCAAACTTGGTATTTTGAACTCCTCTCATGTGTAGAAACTCAAAAATGTTCATCTTATTAGCATAAGTTGAAACAGTCCTGAAATAATTGAGTGGCGGTGCTAACCAAAAACACCCCCAAATTGACGTGAATGGAGTTGCGATTTTTGCCCTACGTGAGATTTAGTATTCAAACTTGGTATTTTTGAACTCCTCTCATGTGTAGAAACTTAAAAATGTTCATCTTATTTGCATAAGTTGAAACAGTCCCGAAATAATTGAGTGGCCGTGCTAACCAAAAACACCCCCAAGTTGACGTGAATGGAGTTGCGATTTTCGCCCTACGTGAGATTTAGTATTCAAACTTGGTATTTTTGAACTCCTCTCATGTGTAGAAACTTAAAAATGTTCATCTTATTTGTATAAGTTGAAACAGTCCCGAAATAATTGAGTGGCGGTGCTAACCAAAAACACCCCCAAGTTGACGTGAATGGAGTTGCGATTTTCGCCCTACGTGGGATTTAGTATTCAAACTTGGTATTTTTGAACTCCTCTCATGTGTAGAAACTTAAAAATGTTCATCTTATTTGTATAAGTTGAAACAGTCCCGAAATAATTGAGTGGCGGTGCTAACCAAAAACACCCCCAAATTGACGTGAATGGAGTTGCGATTTTTGCCCTACGTGAGATTTAGTGTTCAAACTTGGTATTTTTGAACTCCTCTCATGTGTAGAAACTTAAAAATGTTCATCTTATTTGCATAAGTTGAAACAGTCCCGAAATAATTGAGTGGCCGTGCTAACCAAAAACACCCCCAAGTTGACGTGAATGGAGTTGCGATTTTCGCCCTACGTGAGATTTAGTATTCAAACTTGGTATTTTTGAACTCCTCTCATGTGTAGAAACTTAAAAATGTTCATCTTATTTGTATAAGTTGAAACAGTCCCGAAATAATTGAGTGGCGGTGCTAACCAAAAACACCCCCAAGTTGACGTGAATGGAGTTGCGATTTTCGCCCTACGTGAGATTTAGTATTCAAACTTGGTATTTTTGAACTCCCTCATGTGTAGAAACTCAAAAATGTTCATCTTATTAGCATAAGTTGAAACAGTCCTGAAATAATTGAGTGGCGGTGCTAACCAAAAACACCCCCAAATTGACGTGAATGGAGTTGCGATTTTTGCCCTACGTGAGATTTAGTATTCAAACTTGGTATTTTTGAACTCCTCTCATGTGTAGAAACTTAAAAATGTTCATCTTATTTGCATAAGTTGAAACAGTCCCGAAATAATTGAGTGGCCGTGCTAACCAAAAACACCCCCAAGTTGACGTGAATGGAGTTGCGATTTTCGCCCTACGTGAGATTTAGTATTCAAACTTGGTATTTTTGAACTCCTCTCATGTGTAGAAACTTAAAAATGTTCATCTTATTTGTATAAGTTGAACAGTCCCGAAATAATTGAGTGGCGGTGCTAACCAAAAACACCCCCAAGTTGACGTGAATGGAGTTGCGATTTTCGCCCTACGTGGGATTTAGTATTCAAACTTGGTATTTTTGAACTCCTCTCATGTGTAGAAACTTAAAAATGTTCATCTTATTTGTATAAGTTGAAACAGTCCCGAAATAATTGAGTGGCGGTGCTAACCAAAAACACCCCCAAATTGACGTGAATGGAGTTGCGATTTTTGCCCTACGTGAGATTTAGTGTTCAAACTTGGTATTTTTGAACTCCTCTCATGTGTAGAAACTCAAAAATGTTCATCTTATTAGCATAAGTTGAAACAGTCCTGAAATAATTGAGTGGCGGTGCTAACCAAAAACACCCCCAAATTGACGTGAATGGAGTTGCGATTTTCGCCCTACGTGAGATTTAGTATTCAAACTTGGTATTTTTGAACTCCTCTCATGTGTAGAAACTTAAAAATGTGCATCTTATTAGCATAAGTTGAAACAGTCCCGAAATAATTGAGTGGCGGTGCTAACCAAAAACACCCCCAAGTTGACGTGAATGGAGTTGCGATTTTCGCCCTACGTGAGATTTAGTGTTCAAACTTGGTATTTTTGAACTTCTCTCATGTGTAGAAACTCAAAAATGTTCATCTTATTAGCATAAGTTGAAACAGTCCCGAAATAATTGAGTGGCGGTGCTAACCAAAAACACCCCCAAGTTGACGTGAATGGAGTTGCGATTTTCGCCCTACGTGGGATTTAGTGTTCAAACTTGGTATTTTTGAACTCCTCTCATGTGTAGAAACGTGAATGGAGTTGCGATTTTCGCCCTACGTGAGATTTAGTGTTCAAACTTGGTATTTTTGAACTCCTCTCATGTGTAGAAACTTAAAAATGTTTATCTTATTAGCATAAGTTGAAACAGTCCCGAAATAATTGAGTGGCGGTGCTAACCAAAAACACCCCCAAGTTGACGTGAATGGAGTTGCGATTTTCGCCCTACGTGGATTTAGTGTTCAAACTTGGTATTTTTGTGAACTTCTCTCATGTGTAGAAACTCAAAAATGTTCATCTTATTAGCATAAGTTGAAACAGTCCCGAAATAATTGAGTGGCGGTGCTAACCAAAAACACCCCCAAGTTGACGTGAATGGAGTTGCGATTTTCGCCCTACATGGGATTTAGTGTTCAAACTTGGTATTTTTGAACTCCTCTCATGTGTAGAAACGTGAATGGAGTTGCGATTTTCGCCCTACGTGAGATTTAGTGTTCAAACTTGGTATTTTTGAACTCCTCTCATGTGTAGAAACTTAAAAATGTTCATCTTATTAGCATAAGTTGAAACAGTCCCGAAATAATTGAGTGGCGGTGCTAACCAAAAACACCCCCAAGTTGACGTGAATGGAGTTGCGATTTTCGCCCTACGTGAGATTTAGTATTCAAACTTGGTATTTTTGAACTCCCCTCATGTGTAGAAACTCAAAAATGTTCATCTTATTAGCATAAGTTGAAACAGTCCCGAAATAATTGAGTGGCGGTGCTAACCAAAAACACCCCCAAATTGACGTGAATGGAGTTGCGATTTTTGCCCTACGTGAGATTTAGTGTTCAAACTTGGTATTTTGAACTCCTCTCATGTGTAGAAACTCAAAAATGTTCATCTTATTAGCATAAGTTGAAACAGTCCTAAAATAATTGAGTGGCGGTGCTAACCAAAAACACCCCCAAATTGACGTGAATGGAGTCGCGATTTTCGCCCTACGTGAGATTTAGTGTTCAAACTTGGTATTTTTGAACTCCTCTCATGTGTAGAAACTTAAAAATGTTCATCTTATTAGCATAAGTTGAAACAGTCCCGAAATAATTGAGTGGCAGTGCTAACCAAAAACACCCCCAAGTTGACGTGAATGGAGTTGCGATTTTCGCCCTACATGGGATTTAGTGTTCAAACTTGGTATTTTTGAACTCCTCTCATGTGTAGAAACGTGAATGGAGTTGCGATTTTCGCCCTACGTGAGATTTAGTGTTCAAACTTGGTATTTTTGAACTCCTCTCATGTGTAGAAACTTAAAAATGTTCATCTTATTAGCATAAGTTGAAACAGTCCCGAAATAATTGAGTGGCGGTGCTAACCAAAAACACCCCCAAGTTGACGTGAATGGAGTTGCGATTTTCGCCCTACGTGAGATTTAGTATTCAAACTTGGTATTTTTGAACTCCCCTCATGTGTAGAAACTCAAAAATGTTCATCTTATTAGCATAAGTTGAAACAGTCCCGAAATAATTGAGTGGCGGTGCTAACCAAAAACACCCCCAAATTGACGTGAATGGAGTTGCGATTTTTGCCCTACGTGAGATTTAGTGTTCAAACTTGGTATTTTTGAACTCCTCTCATGTGTAGAAACTCAAAAATGTTCATCTTATTAGCATAAGTTGAAACAGTCCTAAAATAATTGAGTGGCGGTGCTAACCAAAAACACCCCCAAATTGACGTGAATGGAGTCGCGATTTTCGCCCTACGTGAGATTTAGTGTTCAAACTTGGTATTTTTGAACTCCTCTCATGTGTAGAAACTTAAAAATGTTCATCTTATTAGCATAAGTTGAAACAGTCCCGAAATAATTGAGTGGCAGTGCTAACCAAAAACACCCCCAAGTTGACGTGAATGGAGTTGCGATTTTCGCCCTACGCGAGATTTAGTGTTCAAACTTGGTATTTTTGAACTCCTCTCGTGTGTAGAAACTTAAAAATGTTCATCTTATTAGCATAAGTTGAAACAGTCCCGAAATAATTGAGTGGCGGTGCTAACCAAAAACACCCCCAAGTTGACGTGAATGGAGTTGCGATTTTCGCCCTACGTGAGATTTAGTGTTCAAACTTGGTATTTTTGAACTTCTCTCATGTGTAGAAACTCAAAAATGTTCATCTTATTAGCATAAGTTGAAATAGTCCCGAAATAATTGAGTGGCGGTGCTAACCAAAAACACCCCCAAGTTGACGTGAATGGAGTTGCGATTTTCGCCCTACGTGGGATTTAGTGTTCAAACTTGGTATTTTGAACTCCTCTCATGTGTAGAAACGTGAATGGAGTTGCGATTTTCGCCCTACGTGAGATTTAGTGTTCAAACTTGGTATTTTTGAACTCCTCTCATGTGTAGAAACTTAAAAATGTTTATCTTATTAGCATAAGTTGAAACAGTCCCGAAATAATTGAGTGGCGGTGCTAACCAAAAACACCCCCAAGTTGACGTGAATGGAGTTGCGATTTTCGCCCTACGCGAGATTTAGTGTTCAAACTTGGTATTTTTGAACTCCTCTCATGTGTAGAAACTTAAAAATGTTCATCTTATTAGCATAAGTTGAAACAGTCCCGAAATAATTGAGTGGCGGTGCTAACCAAAAACACCCCCAAATTGACGTGAATGGAGTTGCGATTTTTGCCCGACAGCCGAACGCTAACCACTGGACCACTCGGCCAAACTGGACAAGCTGTCCACTTTTTGTCCTCAAGGATATTGAAAAACTTTCCTCGGGACAAAAATTGGACAACCTGTTTACTTTTTGTCTTATGGAAACCAACTGGACTGGACAATCTGCCCACCTTTTGTCCTCAAGGATGTTGAAAACATTACCTCGGGACAAAAATTGGACAATCTGTTCACTTTTTGTCCTCAAGGATGTTGAAAACATTTCCTCGGGACAAAAATTGGACGACCTGTTCACTTTTTGTCTTCAGGAAACCAACTGGACAATCTGTCCACCTTTTGTCCTCAAGGATGTTGAAAACATTACCTTGGGACAAAAATTGGACAATCTGTCCACTTTCTGTCCCCAAGGATGTTGAAAACAATTCTTCGGGACAAAAATTGGACAACCTGTTTACTTTTTGTCTTCAGAAAACCAACTGGACAATCTGTCCACCTTTTGTCCTCCAGGATGTTGAAAACATTACCTTGGGACAAAAATTGGACAATCTGTCCACTTTCTGTCCCCAAGGATGTTGAAAACATTTCTTCGGGACAAAAATTGGACAACCTGTTTACTTTTTGTCTTCAGGAAACCAACTGGACAATCTGTCCATCTTTTGTCCTCAAGGATGTTGAAAACATTACCTCATGACAAAAATTGGACAATCTGTCCACTTTTTGTCCTCAAGGATGTTGAAAACATTTCCTCGGGACAAAAATTGGACAATCTGTCCACTTTCTGTCCCCAAGGATGTTGAAAACATTACCTCGGGACAAAAATTGGACAACCTGTTTACTTTTTGTCTTCAGGAAACCAACTGGACAATCTGTCCACCTTTTGTCCTCAAGGATGTTGAAAACATAACCTCGGGACAAAAAGTGGACAACCTGTTTACTTTTTGTCTTCAAGAAACAAACTGGACAATCTGTCCACTTTTTGTCCTCAAGGATGTTGAAAACATTTCCTCGGGACAAAAATTGGACAACTTGTTTAATTTTTGTCTTCAGGAAACAAACTGGACAATCTGTCCACTTTTTGTCCTCAAGGATATTGAAAAACTTTCCTCGGGACAAAAATTGGACAACATGTTAACTGTTTGTCTTCAGGAAACAAACTGGACAATCTGTGCACTTTTTATCCTCAAGGATATTAAAAAACTTTCCTCGGGACAAAAATTGGACAACCTGTTTACTTTTTGTCTTCAGGAAACAAACTGGAAAATCTGTCCACCTTTTGTCCTCAAGGATCTCGAAAAAGATTCCTCAGGACAAAAATTGGACAACCTGTTAACTCTTTGTCTTCAGGAAACAAACTGGACAATCTGTCCACTTTTTGTCCTCAAGGATATTGAAAAACTTTCCTCGGGACAAAAATTGGACAACCTGTTTACTTTTTGTCTTCAGGAAACAAACTGGACAATCTGTCCACTTTTTGTCCTCAAGGATGTTGAAAACATTACCTCGGGACAAAAAGTGAACAACCTGTTTACTTTTTGTCTTCAGGAAACAAACTGGACAATCTGTCCACTTTTTGTCCTCAAGGATTTTGAAAACATTTCCTCGGGACAAAAATTGGACAACCTGTTTACTTTTTGTCTTCAGGAAACCAACTGGACTGGACAATCTGCCCACCTTTTGTCCTCAAGGATGTTGAAAACATCACCTTGGTACAAAAATTGGACAATCTGTCCACTTTCTGTCCCCAAGGATGTTGAAAACATTTCTTCGGGACAAAAATTGGACAACCTGTTTACTTTTTGTCTTCAGGAAACCAACTGGACAATCTGTCCACCTTTTGTCCTCAAGGATGTTGAAAACATTACCTTGGGACAAAAATTGGACAATCTGTCCACTTTCTGTCCCCAAGGATGTTGAAAACATCTCTTCGGGACAAAAATTGGACAACCTGTTTACTTTTTGTCTTCAGGAAACCAACTGGACAATCTGTCCATCTTTTGTCCTCAAGGATGTTGAAAACATTACCTCGGGACAAAAATTGGACAATCTGTCCACTTTTTGTCCTCAAGGATGTTGAAAACATTTCCTCGGGACAAAAATTGGACAACCTGTTTACTTTTTGTCTTCAGGAAACCAACTGGACAATCTGTCCACCTTTTGTCCTCAAGGATGTTGAAAACATTACCTCGGGACAAAAAGTGGACAACCTGTTTACTTTTTGTCTTCAAGGATGTTGAAAACATTTCCTCGGGACAAAAATTGGACAACTTGTTTAATTTTTGTCTTCAGGAAACCAACTGGACAATCTGTCCACCTTTTGTCCTCAAGGATGTTGAAAACATTTCCTCGGGACAAAAATTGGACAACCTGTTTACTTTTTGTCTTTAGGAAACAATATAATAATAATCTTTTACGGCAACTATTTCAGCCGTGTGCTTTATTGAGAAAATTACATAATCACACACAAATCATATATCAACCGTAGAAGGACTGTCCGTAGAGGGGTGGAGATAGGCATGGGTGAGCTTTGTAACCAGCTCATGCGGTCCGCCAGACAGATACCGCGGCGAGCGGGGATCGAACCCAGGTCTGTGGAGCGACAGCCGAACGCTAACCACTTGACCACTCGGCCCAAACTGGACAATCTGTCCACTTTTTGTCCTCAAGGATATTGAAAAACTTTCCTCGGGACAAAAATTGGACAACCTGTTTATTTTTTGTCTTCAGGAAACCAACTGGACTGGACAATCTGCCCACATTTTGTCCTCAAGGATGTTGAAAACATTACCTCGGGACAAAAATTGGACAATCTGTTCACTTTTTGTCCTCAAGGATGTTGAAAACATTTCCTCGGGACAAAAATTGGACGACCTGTTCACTTTTTGTCTTCAGGAAACCAACTGGACTGGACAATCTGTCCACCTTTTGTCCTCAAGGATGTTGAAAACATTACCTTGGGACAAAAATTGGACAACCTGTTTACTTTTTGTCTTCAGGAAACCAACTGGACAATCTGTCCATCTTTTGTCCTCTCTGAAGTAAAAAACCAAGTTGTTTACCAAGGTTCGCGCCACCAAATTGGCCACTAGTTGATATCAAGTTGTGAAATCAAACCTTGGTGCACAACTTGGGCGGCGGGTTACGGTAGTTTTGCAATGGGGCCAGGGTCGGCTGGTACCCCGCTAAAAACAGCTGGTACCTCCAATTATGCACATATACTCTTTTTGGTCATATTTTTGGTTTGTTATTGATATCAAATGCAACAAAAACGATGAAAATCACAGATTTATTCAATGGTGCAACAAAAGATTGTACAGAAAACACAGAAATGGCTAAATGAAAACAGAAAACAAAAGATACATATTTGCATTGGCACAAACAGTTGATCATCATAAAATTACACACTACATGATCCAAAGTAGTTAAGTGGATGCACAATTCTCTTAAATTCAAAAACCGCACGTAAGGTATCGTACTTTTTGAACAAACTACTATGAACCATAAAATAATGATATTAGGAAAAATAGTACAATAACGGCAACCTCACAACTGTGATAACTAGATGAACAGACCAGCAAAACTAGCCGAAGAACCGATGAACTAATAAAACTATTAACTATTATATAAATACATGTAAAACACCTCCTAGTCTGACCGTTCATACCGGATCTATGCGGATAAGTGTTGAGCTTGAGGCGATTGGACTTCGGTTCGTTTCGGAATCCTAGCGATCTTCAATCCCGCTGTTGTTCTCTGGCGTTCTCTCGTCTCAGCCATTGGTACTCAGAACTGAAAAAAGATCTTAGTGAACACACATTAGCAAGGTGTGACTATTCTGTAAGGAAATAACCCGTTTTTCGATTAAAATATGTGAAACTACGTAAATTGACATCAAAATAGGCAAATACGCGAGCTATTGACGAAAACAGGTACGTTTATTCTTCTAATTTACGGACTATTCGCAACTTTACTGAAGTCTGCACATTAGTTCACGGTTTAAAAAATCGAATTAGCCACATACAGCATACACTAATTTCTGAATGTAATGTTAGCACTTAGCGCACCAAACAAAGATACTCCTAAAGGCTCAGACTAACGAAATGAACCTATTTATCAGTTATAGTTTAGGATTAACAGCTAATTTTGGCAATTAACAAGAAACATGTGGCTGTACGTGAGCGAAGTTATAGACCAACAAAACTGGACGGAATAATGTGAAAAAAGAAAATACACTCACCTATATTAAGCCGAGTGAGCCAGTGCCGTATCGCCATCTGAACTCGAGGTGGTCATTCGCTGTAGCCCTGAAATCGAGACAATAAGAGCCTAACATGCCAGATTACCGATCACGCCAGTAATATCCATTCCTACACTGATGGATTTTAAATGCATTATCCATTTAAAAAAAACCGACACTTCTCCCTAAAACTTGATTAATCGGCTATCGGCATTCACGCATGCCACGTGCGTACATCATCAACGACAGAAACTATGCCTAAATCTAAATAGCACGAAAAAAGCAAGACACAGGTCACATTCTCGTCGAATTCAATTTCAAAAATTGGAATTTCTGTTATGCAGAATATTTAATCAAAATACAATGACTTAATAGAAAATATTTCACTTGTACTCATACCCCAGTAAAGTTGTCCGAATAGCAAATACCGTGTAAAGGAACAAGTTCTAAGGCTAAAACGGTCCATTTGGAACTGTACCCTTATACCTTGTAAGGCTTTTGTAGTTTGATTCAGCCAATTCTCAACCGTATAGGCCAATCTGCTTTGTGTAGGCATATCAAACTACAACTTCGACACAGTCGTAATTTGTCCGGACACAGTCTACACACCCGAACCCCAGTAAATTTGTCCAAATAGTCAGAAAAAAATCGGAAAACCGACTACTTTTTCGCCGAAGAGAACTTACTTTTGATGAAAAATAATCAATTTTCACTTGTTTACACAAGAAAACGGACTTGATTTTTTCGCTTAGTCAGATCTTACTGGTGTTTGTATTCACGTGCTAATGAACACTTTTTGGAACATGTAAAACAATTGACATGATGCAAACTCACGGAATAACACAGAGAGTAGAGGCGGCACAATGTAGTCTTCTGTAAACAACTACTATACCAGTGTCGTTCTACGATATAGGAGATGACAGGGACGCCTACGTGACTTCATAACTGAATTGTAGTTTGGTACGCTATGCACCGAACGAGCGAACTACACATACACAGCGGATAACGTAAATGTCTAATTGGAGCCTAGCGAAAAAACGAAACGTAACAGGCCTACATGTATCGCATTGGCTCGCGTTTCCTAGAGAAAAATATATACGCTTAATGTTATTATTTATTACTGGTCTGATTATCTGGTGGTGGAAAAAGTTCTGAGTTTGTGTTTGACGGAAAGCCGAAAAAGTAACCAAAATAACAAAGTTACTAACTAGCACTGGAGTAGTGTTCCTATAAAGGCACCCGTTTTGGGATTAAAAAAACAGTACATTAAAATTCATTGATTTTACAGAGGAAGCCCGTTTTTTGAAAGTGTCTGGCTATTCAAATAACTTTTCTGAAGTACAAGATACACATGGATGAGCTTAGTGGTTTAGTCACGCGTAGAAAGAGATATCTCCCTCTCTCTTCCTGTTTATATCCCTTTCTCTCTCTGCCCTGTTATAAGCTCTGTTCGAGAAATTAACATACCGAGTGTCCGTGAATGAGTTGTTTCCTCTCGCAGGAATATTATTAGGAATCAGACTAGACTGTCCGTAGTGGCCAGACTGCAGTATTCCTGAAATGTAAAAATTTGAGTAGGCTAGCTAGAAAACTAATGCTTTCCGCCTTTCTGTTTCATTGGAATGGAAGACATTTCGCGCTATACTATAAAAAACTTCCGCAGTGCTGGTGAAAAGACATAACTAAGCTACTGAGCATACGGAACGAAACAAAAACTTAGGAAAAATACACTGTAATAACTGTACTGCTTCAATGAACAGTTTACATTAACAATCCAGCAAGTTTGTTCGAACACTCATCAAAATTCGTTAAAAAATATCCTATTTCGCATAAATGATGAAAAGGTGACTATTTTTGATGCGAGATAATAAATTTTCACGAGGTTGAAACGAAAAACGGTCTTTTGTTGTATAATAGTAACAGTGATGCGTGTTTGTGTGTGTGTGCTTTATAAAGCACTTTGCGTTGCGTCACGTTGCGTTTGAGTTGCGGCACTTTGCAGCAACTGCAAAAATGTAGTGAAGCGACTGAAATTGCAGCTGGATGCAGCGTAAAAAAGTATGAACGCAGCCTGAGACCGGCCCATACCGGCCACATCTAGTCTCAGAATGTTCACCCGAAAGCCCGTGATTCCGTTGCAAAACTAGTTGGTTTATGAATATGAAACTTTACGATTTTGCAACCAAAATAGGCCATTTTTAGAGAAAGTATATCGGAAAAACCAATGGAGAATATGTTATCCCAACTAGTAAATGTGTAGTTTATGGATGGAAAAAAACCCGTTTTGCGGTTTAAAAACTACGAATAGCTCGAGCTTTCATTCCATTAAAAAATATTATGACATGGTTGTGTACGAAACCGTTTCCGGAATTGAACGTATATTTCCTCAATGTAGCACAGCTCAGACGAAATGGAAACAGATTCTTACCATACCTGTTGAAATCGTCGACTTCTCAAACATTTAACGCGGAACTGAGCGGAGAGGAACCAGGACCTAGGTCGAGCGAGCATCTAGGAACCCAACTGAAAATGCAAAAGAAACTCATTGACCAAGAAGAAATCGAACATATTGAAATTAATGCAAATGTGAGAACGACTGCATCTGAAATCAACACACTGGCATTTCAAAGCAAATTTTGACCATTTTTCAAAACACTACTGTCTGTGTGGTTACATTATTAGTTGTTTCGCTTATGAACTTGCTGCTCACTTGTGAAACAGCAAGTAAAAAATTAGCTGCAACATGAAAAACAATAAATGAGAAAGAAAAACGGAAAAATACAACAATACATAAAAAATGAAGAAATAATTATAAAATTCGAATTGTAAAAACCTACAGTACTCTTGACGAAATTTCTGTACGCAGTACGCAGTTTTGCGTTTGTATACCGTAAGACCTTGGTAAACAACTTGGTAAACGGGCTGAACCTTGTTTCACAACTTGGGTTTTGGGCGAACCTTGGTAAACAACTCGGTTTTTTACTTCAGAGCTCAAGGATGTTGAAAACATTACCTCGGGACAAAAAGTGGACAATCTGTCCACTTTCTGTCCCCAAGGATGTTGAAAACATTTCTTCGGGACAAAAATTGGACAACCTGTTTACTTTTTGTCTTCAGGAAACCAACTGGACAATCTGTCCATCTTTTGTCCTCAAGGATGTTGAAAACATTACCTCATGACAAAAATTGGACAATCTGTCCACTTTTTGTCCTCAAGGATGTTGAAAACATTTCCTCGGGACAAAAATTGGACAATCTGTCCACTTTCTGTCCCCAAGGATGTTGAAAACATTACCTCGGGACAAAAATTGGACAACCTGTTTACTTTTTGTCTTCAGGAAACCAACTGGACAATCTGTCCACCTTTTGTCCTCAAGGATGTTGAAAACATAACCTCGGGACAAAAAGTGGACAACCTGTTTACTTTTTGTCTTCAAGAAACAAACTGGACAATCTGTCCACTTTTTGTCCTCAAGGATGTTGAAAACATTTCCTCGGGACAAAAATTGGACAACTTGTTTAATTTTTGTCTTCAGGAAACAAACTGGACAATCTGTCCACTTTTTGTCCTCAAGGATATTGAAAAACTTTCCTCGGACAAAAATTGGACAACATGTTAACTGTTTGTCTTCAGGAAACAAACTGGACAATCTGTGCACTTTTTATCCTCAAGGATATTAAAAAACTTTCCTCGGGACAAAAATTGGACAACCTGTTTACTTTTTGTCTTCAGGAAACAAACTGGAAAATCTGTCCACCTTTTGTCCTCAAGGATCTCGAAAAAGATTCCTCAGGACAAAAATTGGACAACCTGTTAACTCTTTGTCTTCAGGAAACAAACTGGACAATCTGTCCACTTTTTGTCCTCAAGGATATTGAAAAACTTTCCTCGGGACAAAAATTGGACAACCTGTTTACTTTTTGTCTTCAGGAAACAAACTGGACAATCTGTCCACTTTTTGTCCTCAAGGATGTTGAAAACATTACCTCGGGACAAAAAGTGAACAACCTGTTTACTTTTTGTCTTCAGGAAACAAACTGGACAATCTGTCCACTTTTTGTCCTCAAGGATTTTGAAAACATTTCCTCGGGACAAAAATTGGACAACCTGTTTACTTTTTGTCTTCAGGAAACCAACTGGACTGGACAATCTGCCCACCTTTTGTCCTCAAGGATGTTGAAAACCTCACCTTGGTACAAAAATTGGACAATCTGTCCACTTTCTGTCCCCAAGGATGTTGAAAACATTTCTTCGGGACAAAAATTGGACAACCTGTTTACTTTTTGTCTTCAGGAAACCAACTGGACAATCTGTCCACCTTTTGTCCTCAAGGATGTTGAAAACATTACCTTGGGACAAAAATTGGACAATCTGTCCACTTTCTGTCCCCAAGGATGTTGAAAACATCTCTTCGGGACAAAAATTGGACAACCTGTTTACTTTTTGTCTTCAGGAAACCAACTGGACAATCTGTCCACCTTTTGTCCTCAAGGATGTTGAAAACATTTCCTCGGGACACAAATTGGACAACTTGTTTAATTTTTGTCTTCAGGAAACCAACTGGACAATCTGTCCACCTTTTGTCCTCAAGGATGTTGAAAACATTACCTCGGGACAAAAATTGGACAACCTGTTTACTTTTTGTCTTCAGGAAACCAACTGGACAATCTGTCCACCTTTTGTCCTCAAGGATGTTGAAAACATTACCTCGGGACAAAAAGTGGACAATCTGTCCACTTTCTGTCCCCAAGGATGTTGAAAACATTTCTTCGGGACAAAAATTGGACAACCTGTTTACTTTTTGTCTTCAGGAAACCAACTGGACAATCTGTCCACCTTTTGTCCTCAAGGATGTTGAAAACATTACCTCGGGACAAAAAGTGGACAATCTGTCCACTTTCTGTCCCCAAGGATGTTGAAAACATTTCTTCGGGACAAAAATTGGACAACCTGTTTACTTTTTGTCTTCAGGAAACCAACTGGACAATCTGTCCACCTTTTGTCCTCAAGGATGTTGAAAACATTACCTTGGGACAACAATTAGACAATCTGTCCACTTTCTGTCCTCAAAGATGTTGAAAACATTTCTTCGGGACAAAAATTGGACAACCTGTTTACTTTTTGTCTTCAGGAAACCAACTGGACAATATGTCCATCTTTCGTCCTCAAGGATGTTGAAAACATTACCTCGGGACAAAAAGTGGACAATCTGTCCACTTTCTGTCCCCAAGGATGTTGAAAACATTTCTTCGGGACAAAAATTGGACAACCTGTTTACTTTTTGTCTTCAGGAAACCAACTGGACAATCTGTCCACCTTTTGTCCTCAAGGATGTTGAAAACATTACCTTGGGACAACAATTGGACAATCTGTCCACTTTCTGTCCTCAAAGATGTTGAAAACATTTCTTCGGGACAAAAATTGGACAACCTGTTTACTTTTTGTCTTCAGGAAACCAACTGGACAATCTGTCCACCTTTTGTCCTCAAGGATGTTGAAAACATTACCTTGGGACAACAATTAGACAATCTGTCCACTTTCTGTCCTCAAAGATGTTGAAAACATTTCTTCGGGACAAAAATTGGACAACCTGTTTACTTTTTGTCTTCAGGAAACCAACTGGACAATATGTCCATCTTTCGTCCTCAAGGATGTTGAAAACATTACCTCGGGACAAAAAGTGGACAATCTGTCCACTTTCTGTCCCCAAGGATGTTGAAAACATTTCTTCGGGACAAAAATTGGACAACCTGTTTACTTTTTGTCTTCAGGAAACCAACTGGACAATCTGTCCACCTTTTGTCCTCAAGGATGTTGAAAACATTACCTTGGGACAACAATTGGACAATCTGTCCACTTTCTGTCCTCAAAGATGTTGAAAACATTTCTTCGGGACAAAAATTGGACAACCTGTTTACTTTTTGTCTTCAGGAAACCAACTGGACAATCTGTCCACCTTTTGTCCTCAAGGATGTTGAAAACATTACCTTGGGACAACAATTGGACAATCTGTCCACTTTCTGTCCCCAAGGATGTTGAAAACATTTCTTCGGGACAAAAATTGGACAACCTGTTTACTTTTTGTCTTCAGGAAACCAACTGGACAATCTGTCCACCTTTTGTCCTCAAGGATGTTGAAAACATTACCTTGGGACAACAATTAGACAATCTGTCCACTTTCTGTCCTCAAAGATGTTGAAAACATTTCTTCGGGACAAAAATTGGACAACCTGTTTACTTTTTGTCTTCAGGAAACCAACTGGACAATATGTCCATCTTTCGTCCTCAAGGATGTTGAAAACATTACCTCGGGACAAAAAGTGGACAATCTGTCCACTTTCTGTCCCCAAGGATGTTGAAAACATTTCTTCGGGACAAAAATTGGACAACCTGTTTACTTTTTGTCTTCAGGAAACCAACTGGACAATCTGTCCACCTTTTGTCCTCAAGGATGTTGAAAACATTACCTTGGGACAACAATTGGACAATCTGTCCACTTTCTGTCCCCAAGGATGTTGAAAACATTTCTTCGGGACAAAAATTGGACAACCTGTTTACTTTTTGTCTTCAGGAAACCAACTGGACAATCTGTCCACCTTTTGTCCTCAAGGATGTTGAAAACATTACCTCGGGACAAAAAGTGGACAATCTGTCCACTTTCTGTCCCCAAGGATGTTGAAAACATTTCTTCGGGACAAAAATTGGACAACCTGTTTACTTTTTGTCTTCAGGAAACCAACTGGACAATCTGTCCACCTTTTGTCCTCAAGGATGTTGAAAACATTACCTTGGGACAACAATTAGACAATCTGTCCACTTTCTGTCCTCAAAGATGTTGAAAACATTTCTTCGGGACAAAAATTGGACAACCTGTTTACTTTTTGTCTTCAGGAAACCAACTGGACAATCTGTCCACCTTTTGTCCTCAAGGATGTTGAAAACATTACCTCGGGACAAAAAGTGGACAATCTGTCCACTTTCTGTCCCCAAGGATGTTGAAAACATTTCTTCGGGACAAAAATTGGACAACCTGTTTACTTTTTGTCTTCAGGAAACCAACTGGACAATCTGTCCACCTTTTGTCCTCAAGGATGTTGAAAACATTACCTTGGGACAACAATTAGACAATCTGTCCACTTTCTGTCCTCAAAGATGTTGAAAACATTTCTTCGGGACAAAAATTGGACAACCTGTTTACTTTTTGTCTTCAGGAAACCAACTGGACAATCTGTCCACCTTTTGTCCTCAAGGATGTTGAAAACATTACCTTGGGACAACAATTGGACAATCTGTCCACCTTTTGTCCCCAAGGATGTTGAAAACATTTCTTCGGGACAAAAATTGGACAACCTGTTTACTTTTTGTCTTCAGGAAACCAACTGGACAATCTGTCCACCTTTTGTCCTCAAGGATGTTGAAAACATTACCTCGGGACAAAAAGTGGACAATCTGTCCACTTTCTGTCCCCAAGGATGTTGAAAACATTTCTTCGGGACAAAAATTGGACAACCTGTTTACTTTTTGTCTTCAGGAAACCAACTGGACAATCTGTCCACCTTTTGTCCTCAAGGATGTTGAAAACATTACCTCGGGACAAAAATTGGACAATCTGTTCACTTTTTGTCCTCAAGGATGTTGAAAACATTTCCTCGGGACAAAAATTGGACGACCTGTTCACTTTTTGTCTTCAGGAAACCAACTGGACAATCTGTCCACCTTTTGTCCTCAAGGATGTTGAAAACATTACCTTGGGACAACAATTGGACAATCTGTCCACCTTTTGTCCCCAAGGATGTTGAAAACATTTCCTCGGGACAAAAATTGGACAACCTGTTTACTTTTTGTCTTCAGGAAACCAACTGGACTGGACAATCTGCCCACCTTTTGTCCTCAAGGATGTTGAAAACATTACCTCGGGACAAAAATTGGACAACCTGTTTATTTTTTGTCTTCAGGAAACCAACTGGACTGGACAATCTGCCCACCTTTTGTCCTCAAGGATGTTGAAAACATTACCTCGGGACAAAAATTGGACAATCTGTTCACTTTTTGTCCTCAAGGATGTTGAAAACATTTCCTCGGGACAAAAATTGGACAACCTGTTTATTTTTTGTCTTCAGGAAACCAACTGGACTGGACAATCTGCCCACCTTTTGTCCTCAAGGATGTTGAAAACATTACCTCGGGACAAAAATTGGACAATCTGTTCACTTTTTGTCCTCAAGGATGTTGAAAACATTACCTCGGGACAAAAATTGGACAACCTGTTTATTTTTTGTCTTCAGGAAACCAACTGGACTGGACAATCTGCCCACCTTTTGTCCTCAAGGATGTTGAAAACATTACCTCGGGACAAAAATTGGACAATCTGTTCACTTTTTGTCCTCAAGGATGTTGAAAACATTTCCTCGGGACAAAAATTGGACGACCTGTTCACTTTTTGTCTTCAGGAAACCAACTGGACAATCTGTCCACTTTCTGTCCCCAAGGATGTTGAAAACATTTCTTCGGGACAAAAATTGGACAACCTGTTTACTTTTTGTCTTCAGGAAACCAATTGGACAATCTGTCCACCTTTTGTCCCCAAGGATGTTGAAAACATTTCTTCGGGACAAAAATTGGACAACCTGTTTACTTTTTGTCTTCAGGAAACCAACTGGACAATCTGTCCACCTTTTGTCCCCAAGGATGTTGAAAACATTACCTTGGGACAAAAAGTGGACAATCTGTCCACTTTCTGTCCCCAAGGATGTTGAAAACATTTCTTCGGGACAAAAATTGGACAACCTGTTTACTTTTTGTCTTCAGGAAACCAATTGGACAATCTGTCCACTTTCTGTCCCCAAGGATGTTGAAAACATTTCTTCGGGACAAAAATTGGACAACCTGTTTACTTTTTGTCTTCAGGAAACCAACTGGACAATCTGTCCACCTTTTGTCCTCAAGGATGTTGAAAACATTACCTCGGGACAAAAAGTGGACAATCTGTCCACTTTCTGTCCCCAAGGATGTTGAAAACATTTCTTCGGGACAAAAATTGGACAACCTGTTTACTTTTTGTCTTCAGGAAACCAACTGGACAATCTGTCCACCTTTTGTCCTCAAGGATGTTGAAAACATTACCTCGGGACAAAAAGTGGACAATCTGTCCACTTTCTGTCCCCAAGGATGTTGAAAACATTTCTTCGGGACAAAAATTGGACAACCTGTTTACTTTTTGTCTTCAGGAAACCAACTGGACAATCTGTCCACCTTTTGTCCTCAAGGATGTTGAAAACATTACCTCGGGACAAAAAGTGGACAATCTGTCCACTTTCTGTCCCCAAGGATGTTGAAAACATTTCTTCGGGACAAAAATTGGACAATCTGTTTACTTTTTGTCTTCAGGAAACCAACTGGACAATCTGTCCACCTTTTGTCCTCAAGGATGTTGAAAACATTACCTCGGGACAAAAAGTGGACAACCTGTTTACTTTTTGTCTTCAAGAAACAAACTGGACAATCTGTCCACTTTTTGTCCTCAAGGATGTTGAAAACATTTCCTCGGGACAAAAATTGGACAACTTGTTTATTTTTTGTCTTCAGGAAACCAACTGGACTGGACAATCTGCCCACCTTTTGTCCTCAAGGATGTTGAAAACATTACCTCGGGACAAAAATTGGACAACCTGTTTATTTTTTGTCTTCAGGAAACCAACTGGACTGGACAATCTGCCCACCTTTTGTCCTCAAGGATGTTGAAAACATTACCTCGGGACAAAAATTGGACAATCTGTTCACTTTTTGTCCTCAAGGATGTTGAAAACATTTCCTCGGGACAAAAATTGGACAACCTGTTTATTTTTTGTCTTCAGGAAACCAACTGGACTGGACAATCTGCCCACCTTTTGTCCTCAAGGATGTTGAAAACATTACCTCGGGACAAAAATTGGACAATCTGTTCACTTTTTGTCCTCAAGGATGTTGAAAACATTACCTCGGGACAAAAATTGGACAACCTGTTTATTTTTTGTCTTCAGGAAACCAACTGGACTGGACAATCTGCCCACCTTTTGTCCTCAAGGATGTTGAAAACATTACCTCGGGACAAAAATTGGACAATCTGTTCACTTTTTGTCCTCAAGGATGTTGAAAACATTTCCTCGGGACAAAAATTGGACGACCTGTTCACTTTTTGTCTTCAGGAAACCAACTGGACAATCTGTCCACTTTCTGTCCCCAAGGATGTTGAAAACATTTCTTCGGGACAAAAATTGGACAACCTGTTTACTTTTTGTCTTCAGGAAACCAATTGGACAATCTGTCCACCTTTTGTCCCCAAGGATGTTGAAAACATTTCTTCGGGACAAAAATTGGACAACCTGTTTACTTTTTGTCTTCAGGAAACCAACTGGACAATCTGTCCACCTTTTGTCCCCAAGGATGTTGAAAACATTACCTTGGGACAAAAAGTGGACAATCTGTCCACTTTCTGTCCCCAAGGATGTTGAAAACATTTCTTCGGGACAAAAATTGGACAACCTGTTTACTTTTTGTCTTCAGGAAACCAATTGGACAATCTGTCCACTTTCTGTCCCCAAGGATGTTGAAAACATTTCTTCGGGACAAAAATTGGACAACCTGTTTACTTTTTGTCTTCAGGAAACCAACTGGACAATCTGTCCACCTTTTGTCCTCAAGGATGTTGAAAACATTACCTCGGGACAAAAAGTGGACAATCTGTCCACTTTCTGTCCCCAAGGATGTTGAAAACATTTCTTCGGGACAAAAATTGGACAACCTGTTTACTTTTTGTCTTCAGGAAACCAACTGGACAATCTGTCCACCTTTTGTCCTCAAGGATGTTGAAAACATTACCTCGGGACAAAAAGTGGACAATCTGTCCACTTTCTGTCCCCAAGGATGTTGAAAACATTTCTTCGGGACAAAAATTGGACAACCTGTTTACTTTTTGTCTTCAGGAAACCAACTGGACAATCTGTCCACCTTTTGTCCTCAAGGATGTTGAAAACATTACCTCGGGACAAAAAGTGGACAATCTGTCCACTTTCTGTCCCCAAGGATGTTGAAAACATTTCTTCGGGACAAAAATTGGACAATCTGTTTACTTTTTGTCTTCAGGAAACCAACTGGACAATCTGTCCACCTTTTGTCCTCAAGGATGTTGAAAACATTACCTCGGGACAAAAAGTGGACAACCTGTTTACTTTTTGTCTTCAAGAAACAAACTGGACAATCTGTCCACTTTTTGTCCTCAAGGATGTTGAAAACATTTCCTCGGGACAAAAATTGGACAACTTGTTTAATTTTTGTCTTCAGGAAACCAACTGGACAATCTGTCCACCTTTTGTCCTCAAGGATGTTGAAAACATTTCCTCGGGACAAAAATCGGACAACCTGTTTACTTTTTGTCTTCAAGAAACAAACTGGACAATCTGTCCACTTTTTGTCCTCAAGGATGTTGAAAACATTTCCTCGGGACAAAAATTGGACAACTTGTTTAATTTTCGTCTTCAGGAAACCAACTGGACAATCTGTCCACCTTTTGTCCTCAAGGATGTTGAAAACATTTCCTCGGGACAAAAATTGGACAACCTGTTTACTTTTTGTCTTCAGGAAACAATATAATAATAATCTTTTACGGCAACTATTTCAGCCGTGTGCTTTATTGAGAAAATTACATAATCACACACAAATCATATATCAACCGTAGAAGGACTGTCCGTAGAGGGGTGGAGATAGGCATGGGTGAGCTTTGTAACCAGCTCATGCGGTCCGCCAGACAGATACCGCGGCGAGCGGGGATCGAACCCAGGTCTGTGAAGCGACAGCCGAACGCTAACCACTTGACCACTCGGCCAAACTGGACAATCTGTCCACTTTTTGTCCTCAAGGATATTGAAAAACTTTCCTCGGGACAAAAATTGGACAACCTGTTTACTTTTTGTCTTCAGGAAACCAACTGGACTGGACAATCTGTCAACCTTTTGTCCTCAAGGATGTTGAAAACATTACCTCGGGACAAAAATTGGACAATTTTCGCCCTACGTGAGATTTAGTATTCAAACTTGGTATTTTTGAACTCCTCTCATGTGTAGAAACTTAAAAATGTTCATCTTATTTGCATAAGTTGAAACAGTCCCGAAATAATTGAGTGGCGGTGCTAACCAAAAACACCCCCAAGTTGACGTGAATGGAGTTGCGATTTTCGCCCTACGTGAGATTTAGTATTCAAACTTGGTATTTTTGAACTCCTCTCATGTGTAGAAACTTAAAAATGTTCATCTTATTTGTATAAGTTGAAACAGTCCCGAAATAATTGAGTGGCGGTGCTAACCAAAAACACCCCCAAGTTGACGTGAATGGAGTTGCGATTTTCGCCCTACGTGGGATTTAGTGTTCAAACTTGGTATTTTTGAACTTCTCTCATGTGTAGGAACTCAAAAATGTTCATATTATTTGCATAAGTTGAAACAGTCCCGAAATAATTGAGTGGCGGTGCTAACCAAAAACACCCCCAAGTTGACGTGAATGGAGTTGCGATTTTTGCCCTACGTGAGATTTAGTGTTCAAACTTGGTATTTTTGAACTCCCCTCATGTGTAGAAACTCAAAAATGTTCGTCTTATTAGCATAAGTTGAAACAGTCCCGAAATAATTGAGTGGCGGTGCTAACCAAAAACACCCCCAAGTTGACGTGAATGGAGTTGCGATTTTCGCCCTACGTGGGATTTAGTATTCAAACTTGGTATTTTTGAACTCCTCTCATGTGTAGAAACTTAAAAATGTTCATCTTATTTGCATAAGTTGAAACAGTCGCGAAATAATTGAGTGGCGGTGCTAACCAAAAACACCCCCAAGTTGACGTGAATGGAGTTGCGATTTTCCCCCTACGTGGGATTTAGTGTTCAAACTTGGTATTTTTGAACTCCTCTCATGTGTAGAAACTTAAAAATGTTCATCTTATTTGCATAAGTTGAAACAGTCCCGAAATAATTGAGTGGCGGTGCTAACCAAAAACACCCCCAAGTTGACGTGAATGGAGTTGCGATTTTCGCCCTACGTGAGATTTAGTGTTCAAACTTGGTATTTTTGAACTCCTCTCATGTGTAGAAACTTAAAAATGTTCATCTTATTAGCATAAGTTGAAACAGTCCCGAAATAATTGAGTGGCGGTGCTAACCAAAAACACCCCCAAATTGACGTGAATGGAGTTGCGATTTTTGCCCTACGTGAGATTTAGTGTTCAAACTTGGTATTTTTGAACTCCCCTCACGTGTAGAAACTCAAAAATGTTTATCTTATTAGCATAAGTTGAAACAGTCCCGAAATAATTGAGTGGCGGTGCTAACCAAAAACACCCCCAAATTGACGTGAATGGAGTTGCGATTTTTGCCCTACGTGAGATTTAGTGTTCAAACTTGGTATTTTTGAACTCCTCTCATGTGTAGAAACTCAAAAATATTCATCTTATTAGCATAAGTTGAAACAGTCCTGAAATAATTGAGTGGCGGTGCTAACCAAAAACACCCCCAAATTGACGTCAATGGAGTTGCGATTTTCGCCCTACGTGAGATTTAGTATTCAAACTTGGTATTTTTGAACTCCTCTCATGTGTAGAAACTTAAAAATGTTCATCTTATTTGTATAAGTTGAAACAGTCCCGAAATAATTGAGTGGCGGTGCTAACCAAAAACACCCCCAAGTTGACGTGAATGGAGTTTCGATTTTCGCCCTACGTGGGATTTAGTGTTCAAACTTGGTATTTTTGAACTTCTCTCATGTGTAGAAACTCAAAAATGTTCATCTTATTTGCATAAGTTGAAACAGTCCCGAAATAATTGAGTGGCGGTGCTAACCAAAAACACCCCCAAGTTGACGTGAATGGAGTTGCGATTTTTGCCCTACGTGAGATTTAGTGTTCAAACTTGGTATTTTTGAACTCCCCTCATGTGTAGAAACTCAAAAATGTTCGTCTTATTAGCATAAGTTGAAACAGTCCCGAAATAATTGAGTGGCGGTGCCAACCAAAAACACCCCCAAGTTGACGTGAATGTAGTTGCGATTTTCGCCCTACGTGGGATTTAGTATTCAAACTTGGTATTTTTGAACTCCTCTCATGTGTAGAAACTTAAAAATGTTCATCTTATTTGCATAAGTTGAAACAGTCCCGAAATAATTGAGTGGCGGTGCTAACCAAAAACACCCCCAAGTTGACGTGAATGGAGTTGCGATTTTCCCCCTACGTGGGATTTAGTGTTCAAACTTGGTATTTTTGAACTCCTCTCATGTGTAGAAACTTAAAAATGTTCATCTTATTTGCATAAGTTGAAACAGTCCCGAAATAATTGAGTGGCGGTGCTAACCAAAAACACCCCCAAGTTGACGTGAATGGAGTTGCGATTTTCGCCCTACGTGAGATTTAGTGTTCAAACTTGGTATTTTTGAACTCCTCTCATGTGTAGAAACTTAAAAATGTTCATCTTATTAGCATAAGTTGAAACAGTCCCGAAATAATTGAGTGGCGGTGCTAACCAAAAACACCCCCAAATTGACGTGAATGGAGTTGCGATTTTTGCCCTACGTGAGATTTAGTGTTCAAACTTGGTATTTTTGAACTCCCCTCATGTGTAGAAACTCAAAAATGTTCATCTTATTAGCATAAGTTGAAACAGTCCCGAAATAATTGAGTGGCGGTGCTAACCAAAAACACCCCCAAATTGACGTGAATGGAGTTGCGATTTTTGCCCTACGTGAGATTTAGTGTTCAAACTTGGTATTTTTGAACTCCTCTCATGTGTAGAAACTCAAAAATGTTCATCTTATTAGCATAAGTTGAAACAGTCCTGAAATAATTGAGTGGCGGTGCTAACCAAAAACACCCCCAAATTGACGTCAATGGAGTTGCGATTTTCGCCCTACGTGAGATTTAGTATTCAAACTTGGTATTTTTGAACTCCTCTCATGTGTAGAAACTTAAAAATGTTCATCTTATTTGTATAAGTTGAAACAGTCCCGAAATAATTGAGTGGCGGTGCTAACCAAAAACACCCCCAAGTTGACGTGAATGGAGTTGCGATTTTCGCCCTACGTGGGATTTAGTGTTCAAACTTGGTATTTTTGAACTCCTCTCATGTGTAGAAACTCAAAAATGTTCATCTTATTAGCATAAGTTGAAACAGTCCTGAAATAATTGAGTGGCGGTGCTAACCAAAAACACCCCCAAATTGACGTCAATGGAGTTGCGATTTTCGCCCTACGTGAGATTTAGTATTCAAACTTGGTATTTTTGAACTCCTCTCATGTGTAGAAACTTAAAAATGTTCATCTTATTTGTATAAGTTGAAACAGTCCCGAAATAATTGAGTGGCGGTGCTAACCAAAAACACCCCCAAGTTGACGTGAATGGAGTTGCGATTTTCGCCCTACGTGAGATTTAGTGTTCAAACTTGGTATTTTTGAACTCCCCTCATGTGTAGAAACTCAAAAATGTTCGTCTTATTAGCATAAGTTGAAACAGTCCCGAAATAATTGAGTGGCGGTGCTAACCAAAAACACCCCCAAGTTGACGTGAATGGAGTTGCGATTTTCGCCCTACGTGGGATTTAGTATTCAAACTTGGTATTTTTGAACTCCTCTCATGTGTAGAAACTTAAAAATGTTCATCTTATTTGCATAAGTTGAAACAGTCCCAAAATAATTGAGTGGCGGTGCTAACCAAAAACACCCCCAAGTTGACGTGAATGGAGTTGCGATTTTCCCCCTACGTGGGATTTAGTGTTCAAACTTGGTATTTTTGAACTCCTCTCATGTGTAGAAACTTAAAAATGTTCATCTTATTTGCATAAGTTGAAATAGTCCCGAAATAATTGAGTGGCGGTGCTAACCAAAAACACCCCCAAGTTGACGTGAATGGAGTTGCGATTTTCGCCCTACGTGGGATTTAGTATTCAAACTTGGTATTTTTGAACTCCTCTCATGTGTAGAAACTCAAAAATGTTCATCTTATTAGCATAAGTTGAAACAGTCCTGAAATAATTGAGTGGCGGTGCTAACCAAAAACACCCCCAAATTGACGTCAATGGAGTTGCGATTTTCGCCCTACGTGAGATTTAGTATTCAAACTTGGTATTTTTGAACTCCTCTCATGTGTAGAAACTTAAAAATGTTCATCTTATTTGTATAAGTTGAAACAGTCCCGAAATAATTGAGTGGCGGTGCTAACCAAAAACACCCCCAAGTTGACGTGAATGGAGTTGCGATTTTCGCCCTACGTGGGATTTAGTGTTCAAACTTGGTATTTTTGAACTTCTCTCATGTGTAGAAACTCAAAAATGTTCATCTTATTTGCATAAGTTGAAACAGTCCCGAAATAATTGAGTGGCGGTGCTAACCAAAAACACCCCCAAGTTGACGTGAATGGAGTTGCGATTTTTGCCCTACGTGAGATTTAGTGTTCAAACTTGGTATTTTTGAACTCCCCTCATGTGTAGAAACTCAAAAATGTTCGTCTTATTAGCATAAGTTGAAACAGTCCCGAAATAATTGAGTGGCGGTGCTAACCAAAAACACCCCCAAGTTGACGTGAATGGAGTTGCGATTTTCGCCCTACGTGGGATTTAGTATTCAAACTTGGTATTTTTGAACTCCTCTCATGTGTAGAAACTTAAAAATGTTCATCTATTTGCATAAGTTGAAACAGTCCCGAAATAATTGAGTGGCGGTGCTAACCAAAAACACCCCCAAGTTGACGTGAATGGAGTTGCGATTTTCGCCCTACGTGAGATTTAGTATTCAAACTTGGTATTTTTGAACTCCTCTCATGTGTAGAAACTTAAAAATGTTCATCTTATTTGTATAAGTTGAAACAGTCCCGAAATAATTGAGTGGCGGTGCTAACCAAAAACACCCCCAAGTTGACGTGAATGGAGTTGCGATTTTCGCCCTACGTGGGATTTAGTGTTCAAACTTGGTATTTTTGAACTTCTCTCATGTGTAGAAACTCAAAAATGTTCATCTTATTTGCATAAGTTGAAACAGTCCCGAAATAATTGAGTGGCGGTGCTAACCAAAAACACCCCCAAGTTGACGTGAATGGAGTTGCGATTTTTGCCCTACGTGAGATTTAGTGTTCAAACTTGGTATTTTTGAACTCCCCTCATGTGTAGAAACTTAAAAATGTTCATCTTATTTGCATAAGTTGAAACAGTCCCAAAATAATTGAGTGGCGGTGCTAACCAAAAACACCCCCAAGTTGACGTGAATGGAGTTGCGATTTTCCCCCTACGTGGGATTTAGTGTTCAAACTTGGTATTTTTGAACTCCTCTCATGTGTAGAAACTTAAAAATGTTCATCTTATTTGCATAAGTTGAAATAGTCCCGAAATAATTGAGTGGCGGTGCTAACCAAAAACACCCCCAAGTTGACGTGAATGGAGTTGCGATTTTCGCCCTACGTGAGATTTAGTGTTCAAACTTGGTATTTTTGAACTCCTCTCATGTGTAGAAACTTAAAAATGTTCATCTTATTAGCATAAGTTGAAACAGTCCCGAAATAATTGAGTGGCGGTGCTAACCAAAAACACCCCCAAATTGACGTGAATGGAGATGCGATTTTTGCCCTACGTGAGATTTAGTGTTCAAACTTGGTATTTTTGAACTCCTCTCATGTGTAGAAACTCAAAAATGTTCATCTTATTAGCATAAGTTGAAACAGTCCCGAAATAATTGAGTGGCGGTGCTAACCAAAAACACCCCCAAATTGACGTGAATGGAGTTGCGATTTTTGCCCTACGTGAGATTTAGTGTTCAAACTTGGTATTTTTGAACTCCTCTCATGTGTAGAAACTCAAAAATGTTCATCTTATTAGCATAAGTTGAAACAGTCCTGAAATAATTGAGTGGCGGTGCTAACCAAAAACACCCCCAAATTGACGTCAATGGAGTTGCGATTTTCGCCCTACGTGAGATTTAGTATTCAAACTTGGTATTTTTGAACTCCTCTCATGTGTAGAAACTTAGAAATGTTCATCTTATTTGTATAAGTTGAAACAGTCCCGAAATAATTGAGTGGCGGTGCTAACCAAAAACACCCCCAAGTTGACGTGAATGGAGTTGCGATTTTCGCCCTACGTGGGATTTAGTGTTCAAACTTGGTATTTTTGAACTTCTCTCATGTGTAGAAACTCAAAAATGTTCATCTTATTTGCATAAGTTGAAACAGTCCCGAAATAATTGAGTGGCGGTGCTAACCAAAAACACCCCCAAGTTGACGTGAATGGAGTTGCGATTTTTGCCCTACGTGAGATTTAGTGTTCAAACTTGGTATTTTTGAACTCCCCTCATGTGTAGAAACTCAAAAATGTTCGTCTTATTAGCATAAGTTGAAACAGTCCCGAAATAATTGAGTGGCGGTGCTAACCAAAAACACCCCCAAATTGACGTGAATGGAGATGCGATTTTTGCCCTACGTGATATTTAGTGTTCAAACTTGGTATTTTTGAACTCCTCTCATGTGTAGAAACTCAAAAATGTTCATCTTATTAGCATAAGTTGAAACAGTCCCGAAATAATTGAGTGGCGGTGCTAACCAAAAACACCCCCAAATTGACGTGAATGGAGTTGCGATTTTTGCCCTACGTGAGATTTAGTGTTCAAACTTGGTATTTTTGAACTCCTCTCATGTGTAGAAACTCAAAAATGTTCATCTTATTAGCATAAGTTGAAACAGTCCTGAAATAATTGAGTGGCGGTGCTAACCAAAAACACCCCCAAATTGACGTCAATGGAGTTGCGATTTTCGCCCTACGTGAGATTTAGTATTCAAACTTGGTATTTTTGAACTCCTCTCATGTGTAGAAACTTAGAAATGTTCATCTTATTTGTATAAGTTGAAACAGTCCCGAAATAATTGAGTGGCGGTGCTAACCAAAAACACCCCCAAGTTGACGTGAATGGAGTTGCGATTTTCGCCCTACGTGGGATTTAGTGTTCAAACTTGGTATTTTTGAACTTCTCTCATGTGTAGAAACTCAAAAATGTTCATCTTATTTGCATAAGTTGAAACAGTCCCGAAATAATTGAGTGGCGGTGCTAACCAAAAACACCCCCAAGTTGACGTGAATGGAGTTGCGATTTTTGCCCTACGTGAGATTTAGTGTTCAAACTTGGTATTTTTGAACTCCCCTCATGTGTAGAAACTCAAAAATGTTCGTCTTATTAGCATAAGTTGAAACAGTCCCGAAATAATTGAGTGGCGGTGCTAACCAAAAACACCCCCAAGTTGACGTGAATGGAGTTGCGATTTTCGCCCTACGTGGGATTTAGTATTCAAACTTGGTATTTTTGAACTCCTCTCATGTGTAGAAACTTAAGAATGTTCATCTTATTTGCATAAGTTGAAACAGTCCCGAAATAATTGAGTGGCGGTGCTAACCAAAAACACCCCCAAGTTGACGTGAATGGAGTTGCGATTTTCGCCCTACGTGAGATTTAGTGTTCAAACTTGGTATTTTTGAACTCCTCTCATGTGTAGAAACTTAAAAATGTTCATCTTATTAGCATAAGTTGAAACAGTCCCGAAATAATTGAGTGGCGGTGCTAACCAAAAACACCCCCAAATTGACGTCAATGGAGTTGCGATTTTCGCCCTACGTGAGATTTAGTATTCAAACTTGGTATTTTTGAACTCCTCTCATGTGTAGAAACTTAAAAATGTTCATCTTATTTGTATAAGTTGAAACAGTCCCGAAATAATTGAGTGGCGGTGCTAACCAAAAACACCCCCAAGTTGACGTGAATGGAGTTGCGATTTTCGCCCTACGTGGGATTTAGTGTTCAAACTTGGTATTTTTGAACTTCTCTCATGTGTAGAAACTCAAAAATGTTCATCTTATTTGCATAAGTTGAAACAGTCCCGAAATAATTGAGTGGCGGTGCTAACCAAAAACACCCCCAAGTTGACGTGAATGGAGTTGCGATTTTTGCCCTACGTGAGATTTAGTATTCAAACTTGGTATTTTTGAACTCCTCTCATGTGTAGAAACTTAAAAATGTTCATCTTATTTGCATAAGTTGAAACAGTCCCGAAATAATTGAGTGGCGGTGCTAACCAAAAACACCCCCAAGTTGACGTGAATGGAGTTGCGATTTTCGCCCTACGTGAGATTTAGTGTTCAAACTTGGTATTTTTGAACTCCTCTCATGTGTAGAAACTTAAAAATGTTCATCTTATTAGCATAAGTTGAAACAGTCCCGAAATAATTGAGTGGCGGTGCTAACCAAAAACACCCCCAAATTGACGTCAATGGAGTTGCGATTTTCGCCCTACGTGAGATTTAGTATTCAAACTTGGTATTTTTGAACTCCTCTCATGTGTAGAAACTTAAAAATGTTCATCTTATTTGTATAAGTTGAAACAGTCCCGAAATAATTGAGTGGCGGTGCTAACCAAAAACACCCCCAAGTTGACGTGAATGGAGTTGCGATTTTCGCCCTACGTGGGATTTAGTGTTCAAACTTGGTATTTTTGAACTTCTCTCATGTGTAGAAACTCAAAAATGTTCATCTTATTTGCATAAGTTGAAACAGTCCCGAAATAATTGAGTGGCGGTGCTAACCAAAAACACCCCCAAGTTGACGTGAATGGAGTTGCGATTTTTGCCCTACGTGAGATTTAGTGTTCAAACTTGGTATTTTTGAACTCCCCTCATGTGTAGAAACTCAAAAATGTTCGTCTTATTAGCATAAGTTGAAACAGTCCCGAAATAATTGAGTGGCGGTGCTAACCAAAAACACCCCCAAGTTGACGTGAATGGAGTTGCGATTTTCGCCCTACGTGGGATTTAGTATTCAAACTTGGTATTTTTGAACTCCTCTCATGTGTAGAAACTTAAGAATGTTCATCTTATTTGCATAAGTTGAAAACAGTCCCGAAATAATTGAGTGGCGGTGCTAACCAAAAACACCCCCAAGTTGACGTGAATGGAGTTGCGATTTTCGCCCTACGTGAGATTTAGTGTTCAAACTTGGTATTTTTGAACTCCTCTCATGTGTAGAAACTTAAAAATGTTCATCTTATTAGCATAAGTTGAAACAGTCCCGAAATAATTGAGTGGCGGTGCTAACCAAAAACACCCCCAAATTGACGTCAATGGAGTTGCGATTTTCGCCCTACGTGAGATTTAGTATTCAAACTTGGTATTTTTGAACTCCTCTCATGTGTAGAAACTTAAAAATGTTCATCTTATTTGTATAAGTTGAAACAGTCCCGAAATAATTGAGTGGCGGTGCTAACCAAAAACACCCCCAAGTTGACGTGAATGGAGTTGCGATTTTCGCCCTACGTGGGATTTAGTGTTCAAACTTGGTATTTTTGAACTTCTCTCATGTGTAGAAACTCAAAAATGTTCATCTTATTTGCATAAGTTGAAACAGTCCCGAAATAATTGAGTGGCGGTGCTAACCAAAAACACCCCCAAGTTGACGTGAATGGAGTTGCGATTTTTGCCCTACGTGAGATTTAGTATTCAAACTTGGTATTTTTGAACTCCTCTCATGTGTAGAAACTTAAAAATGTTCATCTTATTTGCATAAGTTGAAACAGTCCCGAAATAATTGAGTGGCGGTGCTAACCAAAAACACCCCCAAGTTGACGTGAATGGAGTTGCGATTTTCGCCCTACGTGAGATTTAGTGTTCAAACTTGGTATTTTTGAACTCCTCTCATGTGTAGAAACTTAAAAATGTTCATCTTATTAGCATAAGTTGAAACAGTCCCGAAATAATTGAGTGGCGGTGCTAACCAAAAACACCCCCAAATTGACGTCAATGGAGTTGCGATTTTCGCCCTACGTGAGATTTAGTATTCAAACTTGGTATTTTTGAACTCCTCTCATGTGTAGAAACTTAAAAATGTTCATCTTATTTGTATAAGTTGAAACAGTCCCGAAATAATTGAGTGGCGGTGCTAACCAAAAACACCCCCAAGTTGACGTGAATGGAGTTGCGATTTTCGCCCTACGTGGGATTTAGTGTTCAAACTTGGTATTTTTGAACTTCTCTCATGTGTAGAAACTCAAAAATGTTCATCTTATTTGCATAAGTTGAAACAGTCCCGAAATAATTGAGTGGCGGTGCTAACCAAAAACACCCCCAAGTTGACGTGAATGGAGTTGCGATTTTTGCCCTACGTGAGATTTAGTGTTCAAACTTGGTATTTTTGAACTCCCCTCATGTGTAGAAACTCAAAAATGTTCGTCTTATTAGCATAAGTTGAAACAGTCCCGAAATAATTGAGTGGCGGTGCTAACCAAAAACACCCCCAAGTTGACGTGAATGGAGTTGCGATTTTCGCCCTACGTGGGATTTAGTATTCAAACTTGGTATTTTTGAACTCCTCTCATGTGTAGAAACTTAAGAATGTTCATCTTATTTGCATAAGTTGAAACAGTCCCGAAATAATTGAGTGGCGGTGCTAACCAAAAACACCCCCAAGTTGACGTGAATGGAGTTGCGATTTTCGCCCTACGTGAGATTTAGTGTTCAAACTTGGTATTTTTGAACTCCTCTCATGTGTAGAAACTTAAAAATGTTCATCTTATTAGCATAAGTTGAAACAGTCCCGAAATAATTGAGTGGCGGTGCTAACCAAAAACACCCCCAAATTGACGTCAATGGAGTTGCGATTTTCGCCCTACGTGAGATTTAGTATTCAAACTTGGTATTTTTGAACTCCTCTCATGTGTAGAAACTTAAAAATGTTCATCTTATTTGTATAAGTTGAAACAGTCCCGAAATAATTGAGTGGCGGTGCTAACCAAAAACACCCCCAAGTTGACGTGAATGGAGTTGCGATTTTCGCCCTACGTGGGATTTAGTGTTCAAACTTGGTATTTTTGAACTTCTCTCATGTGTAGAAACTCAAAAATGTTCATCTTATTTGCATAAGTTGAAACAGTCCCGAAATAATTGAGTGGCGGTGCTAACCAAAAACACCCCCAAGTTGACGTGAATGGAGTTGCGATTTTTGCCCTACGTGAGATTTAGTATTCAAACTTGGTATTTTTGAACTCCTCTCATGTGTAGAAACTTAAAAATGTTCATCTTATTTGCATAAGTTGAAACAGTCCCGAAATAATTGAGTGGCGGTGCTAACCAAAAACACCCCCAAGTTGACGTGAATGGAGTTGCGATTTTCGCCCTACGTGAGATTTAGTGTTCAAACTTGGTATTTTTGAACTCCTCTCATGTGTAGAAACTTAAAAATGTTCATCTTATTAGCATAAGTTGAAACAGTCCCGAAATAATTGAGTGGCGGTGCTAACCAAAAACACCCCCAAATTGACGTCAATGGAGTTGCGATTTTCGCCCTACGTGAGATTTAGTATTCAAACTTGGTATTTTTGAACTCCTCTCATGTGTAGAAACTTAAAAATGTTCATCTTATTTGTATAAGTTGAAACAGCCCCGAAATAATTGAGTGGCGGTGCTAACCAAAAACACCCCCAAGTTGACGTGAATGGAGTTGCGATTTTCGCCCTACGTGGGATTTAGTGTTCAAACTTGGTATTTTTGAACTTCTCTCATGTGTAGAAACTCAAAAATGTTCATCTTATTTGCATAAGTTGAAACAGTCCCGAAATAATTGAGTGGCGGTGCTAACCAAAAACACCCCCAAGTTGACGTGAATGGAGTTGCGATTTTTGCCCTACGTGACATTTAGTGTTCAAACTTGGTATTTTTGAACTCCCCTCATGTGTAGAAACTCAAAAATGTTCGTCTTATTAGCATAAGTTGAAACAGTCCCGAAATAATTGAGTGGCGGTGCTAACCAAAAACACCCCCAAGTTGACGTGAATGGAGTTGCGATTTTCGCCCTACGTGGGATTTAGTATTCAAACTTGGTATTTTTGAACTCCTCTCATGTGTAGAAACTTAAAAATGTTCATCTTATTTGCATAAGTTGAAACAGTCCCGAAATAATTGAGTGGCGGTGCTAACCAAAAACACCCCCAAGTTGACGTGAATGGAGTTGCGATTTTCGCCCTACGTGAGATTTAGTGTTCAAACTTGGTATTTTTGAACTCCTCTCATGTGTAGAAACTTAAAAATGTTCATCTTATTAGCATAAGTTGAAACAGTCCCGAAATAATTGAGTGGCGGTGCTAACCAAAAACACCCCCAAATTGACGTCAATGGAGTTGCGATTTTCGCCCTACGTGAGATTTAGTATTCAAACTTGGTATTTTTGAACTCCTCTCATGTGTAGAAACTTAAAAATGTTCATCTTATTTGTATAAGTTGAAACAGTCCCGAAATAATTGAGTGGCGGTGCTAACCAAAAACACCCCCAAGTTGACGTGAATGGAGTTGCGATTTTCGCCCTACGTGGGATTTAGTGTTCAAACTTGGTATTTTTGAACTTCTCTCATGTGTAGAAACTCAAAAATGTTCATCTTATTTGCATAAGTTGAAACAGTCCCGAAATAATTGAGTGGCGGTGCTAACCAAAAACACCCCCAAGTTGACGTGAATGGAGTTGCGATTTTTGCCCTACGTGAGATTTAGTGTTCAAACTTGGTATTTTTGAACTCCCCTCATGTGTAGAAACTCAAAAATGTTCGTCTTATTAGCATAAGTTGAAACAGTCCCGAAATAATTGAGTGGCGGTGCTAACCAAAAACACCCCCAAGTTGACGTGAATGGAGTTGCGATTTTCGCCCTACGTGGGATTTAGTATTCAAACTTGGTATTTTTGAACTCCTCTCGTGTGTAGAAACTTAAAAATGTTCATCTTATTTGCATAAGTTGAAACAGTCCCGAAATAATTGAGTGGCGGTGCTAACCAAAAACACCCCCAAGTTGACGTGAATGGAGTTGCGATTTTTGCCCTACGTGACATTTAGTGTTCAAACTTGGTATTTTTGAACTCCCCTCATGTGTAGAAACTCAAAAATGTTCGTCTTATTAGCATAAGTTGAAACAGTCCCGAAATAATTGAGTGGCGGTGCTAACCAAAAACACCCCCAAGTTGACGTGAATGGAGTTGCGATTTTCGCCCTACGTGAGATTTAGTGTTCAAACTTGGTATTTTTGAACTTCTCTCATGTGTAGAAACTTAAAAATGTTCATCTTATTAGCATAAGTTGAAACAGTCCCGAAATAATTGAGTGGCGGTGCTAACCAAAAACACCCCCAAATTGACGTGAATGGAGTTGCGATTTTGCCCTACGTGAGATTTAGTGTTCAAACTTGGTATTTTTGAACTCCCCTCATGTGTAGAAACTCAAAAATGTTCATCTTATTAGCATAAGTTGAAACAGTCCCGAAATAATTGAGTGGCGGTGCTAACCAAAAACACCCCCAAATTGACGTGAATGGAGTTGCGATTTTTGCCCTACGTGAGATTTAGTGTTCAAACTTGGTATTTTTGAACTCCTCTCGTGTGTAGAAACTCAAAAATGTTCATCTTATTAGCATAAGTTGAAACAGTCCTGAAATAATGAGTGGCGGTGCTAACCAAAAACACCCCAAATTGACGTCAATGGAGTTGCGATTTTCGCCCTACGTGAGATTTAGTATTCAAACTTGGTATTTTTGAACTCCTCTCATGTGTATAAACTTAAAAATGTTCATCTTGTTTGCATAAGTTGAAACAGTCCCGAAATAATTGAGTGGCCGTGCTAACCAAAAACACCCCCAAGTTGACGTGAATGGAGTTGCGATTTTCGCCCTACGTGAGATTTAGTATTCAAACTTGGTATTTTTGAACTCCTCTCATGTGTAGAAACTTAAAAATGTTCATCTTATTTGTATAAGTTGAAACAGTCCCGAATAATTGAGTGGCCGTGCTAACCAAAAACACCCCCAAGTTGACGTGAATGGAGTTGCGATTTTCGCCCTACGTGGGATTTAGTATTCAAACTTGGTATTTTTGAACTCCTCTCATGTGTAGAAACTTGAAAATGTTCATCTTATTTGCATAAGTTGAAACAGTCCCGAAATAATTGAGTGGCGGTGCTAACCAAAAACACCCCCAAGTTGACGTGAATGGAGTTGCGATTTTCGCCCTACGTGAGATTTAGTATTCAAACTTGGTATTTTTGAACTCCTCTCATGTGTAGAAACTTAAAATGTTCATCTTATTTGTATAAGTTGAAACAGTCCCGAAATAATTGAGTGGCCGTGCTAACCAAAAACACCCCCAAGTTGACGTGAATGGAGTTGCGATTTTCGCCCTACGTGGGATTTAGTGTTCAAACTTGGTATTTTTGAACTTCTCTCATGTGTAGAAACTCAAAAATGTTCATCTTATTAGCATAAGTTGAAACAGTCCCGAAATAATTGAGTGGCGGTGCTAACCAAAAACACCCCCAAATTGACGTGAATGGAGTTGCGATTTTCGCCCTACGTGAGATTTAGTGTTCAAACTTGGTATTTTTGAACTCCTCTCATGTGTATAAACTTAAAAATGTTCATCTTATTTGCATAAATTGAAACAGTCCCGAAATAATTGAGTGGCCGTGCTAACCAAAAACACCCCCAAGTTGACGTGAATGGAGTTGCGATTTTCGCCCTACGTGAGATTTAGTATTCAAACTTGGTATTTTTGAACTCCTCTCATGTGTAGAAACTTAAAAATGTTCATCTTATTTGTATAAGTTGAAACAGTCCCGAAATAATTGAGTGGCCGTGCTAACCAAAAACACCCCCAAGTTGACGTGAATGGAGTTGCGATTTTCGCCCTACGTGGGATTTAGTATTCAAACTTGGTATTTTTGAACTCCTCTCATGTGTAGAAACTTGAAAATGTTCATCTTATTTGCATAAGTTGAAACAGTCCCGAAATAATTGAGTGGCGGTGCTAACCAAAAACACCCCCAAGTTGACGTGAATGGAGTTGCGATTTTCGCCCTACGTGAGATTTAGTATTCAAACTTGGTATTTTTGAACTCCTCTCATGTGTAGAAACTTAAAAATGTTCATCTTATTTGTATAAGTTGAAACAGTCCCGAAATAATTGAGTGGCCGTGCTAACCAAAAACACCCCCAAGTTGACGTGAATGGAGTTGCGATTTTCGCCCTACGTGGGATTTAGTGTTCAAACTTGGTATTTTTGAACTTCTCTCATGTGTAGAAACTCAAAAATGTTCATCTTATTAGCATAAGTTGAAACAGTCCCGAAATAATTGAGTGGCGGTGCTAACCAAAAACACCCCCAAATTGACGTGAATGGAGTTGCGATTTTCGCCCTACGTGAGATTTAGTGTTCAAACTTGGTATTTTTGAACTCCTCTCATGTGTATAAACTTAAAAATGTTCATCTTATTTGCATAAATTGAAACAGTCCCGAAATAATTGAGTGGCCGTGCTAACCAAAAACACCCCCAAGTTGACGTGAATGGAGTTGCGATTTTCGCCCTACGTGAGATTTAGTATTCAAACTTGGTATTTTTGAACTCCTCTCATGTGTAGAAACTTAAAAATGTTCATCTTATTTGTATAAGTTGAAACAGTCCCGAAATAATTGAGTGGCCGTGCTAACCAAAAACACCCCCAAGTTGACGTGAATGGAGTTGCGATTTTCGCCCTACGTGGGATTTAGTATTCAAACTTGGTATTTTTGAACTCCTCTCATGTGTAGAAACTTAAAAATGTTCATCTTATTTGCATAAGTTGAAACAGTCCCGAAATAATTGAGTGGCGGTGCTAACCAAAAACACCCCCAAGTTGACGTGAATGGAGTTGCGATTTTCGCCCTACGTGAGATTTAGTATTCAAACTTGGTATTTTTGAACTCCTCTCATGTGTAGAAACTCAAAAATGTTCATCTTATTAGCATAAGTTGAAACAGTCCCGAAATAATTGAGTGGCGGTGCTAACCAAAAGCACCCCCAAGTTGACGTGAATGGAGTTGCGATTTTCGCCCTACGTGAGAATTAGTTTTCAAACTTGGTATTTTTGAACTCCTCTCATGTGTAGAAACTTAAAAATGTTCATCTTATTTGCATAAGTTGAAACAGTCCCGAAATAATTGAGTGGCGGTGCTAACCAAAAGCACCCCCAAGTTGACGTGAATGGAGTTGCGATTTTCGCCCTACGTGAGAATTAGTTTTCAAACTTGGTATTTTTGAACTCCTCTCATGTGTAGAAACTTAAAAATGTTCATCTTATTTGCATAAGTTGAAACAGTCCCGAAATAATTGAGTGGCCGTGCTAACCAAAAACACCCCCAAGTTGACGTGAATGGAGTTGCGATTTTCGCCCTACGTGGGATTTAGTATTCAAACTTGGTATTTTTGAACTCCTCTCATGTGTAGAAACTTGAAAATGTTCATCTTATTTGTATAAGTTGAAACAGTCCCCGAAATAATTGAGTGGCGGTGCTAACCAAAAACACCCCCAAGTTGACGTGAATGGAGTTGCGATTTTCGCCCTACGTGAGATTTAGTATTCAAACTTGGTATTTTTGAACTCCCCTCATGTGTAGAAACTCAAAAATGTTCATCTTATTAGCATAAGTTGAAACAGTCCCGAAATAATTGAGTGGCGGTGCTAACCAAAAACACCCCCAAGTTGACGTGAATGGAGTTGCGATTTTCGCCCTACGTGGGATTTAGTGTTCAAACTTGGTATTTTTGAACTTCTCTCATGTGTAGAAACTTAAAAATGTTCATCTTATTTGTATAAGTTGAAACAGTCCGAAATAATTGAGTGGCGGTGCTAACCAAAAACACCCCCAAATTGACGTGAATGGAGTTGCGATTTTCGCCCTACGTGAGATTTAGTATTCAAACTTGGTATTTTTGAACTCCTCTCATGTGTAGAAACTTAAAAATGTTCATCTTATTTGCATAAGTTGAAACAGTCCCGAAATAATTGAGTGGCGGTGCTAACCAAAAACACCCCCAAATTGACGTGAATGGAGTTGCGATTTTCGGCCTACGTGGGATTTAGTATTCAAACTTGGTATTTTTGAACTCCTCTCATGTGTAGAAACTTAAAAATGTTCATCTTATTAGCATAAGTTGAAACAGTCCCGAAATAATTGAGTGGCGGTGCTAACCAAAAACACCCCGAGTTGACGTGAATGGAGTTGCGATTTTCGCCCTACGTGAGATTTAGTATTCAAACTTGGTATTTTTGAACTCCTCTCATGTGTAGAAACTTAAAAATGTTCATCTTATTTGTATAAGTTGAAACAGTCCCGAAATAATTGAGTGGCCGTGCTAACCAAAAACACCCCCAAGTTGACGTGAATGGAGTTGCGATTTTCGCCCTACGTGGGATTTAGTGTTCAAACTTGGTATTTTTGAACTTCTCTCATGTGTAGCAACTCAAAAATGTTCATCTTATTAGCATAAGTTGAAACAGTCCCGAAATAATTGAGTGGCGGTGCTAACCAAAAACACCCCGAGTTGACGTGAATGGAGTTGCGATTTTCGCCCTACGTGAGATTTAGTATTCAAACTTGGTATTTTTGAACTCCTCTCATGTGTAGAAACTTAAAAATGTTCATCTTATTTGTATAAGTTGAAACAGTCCCGAAATAATTGAGTGGCCGTGCTAACCAAAAACACCCCCCAAGTTGACGTGAATGGAGTTGCGATTTTCGCCCTACGTGGGATTTAGTGTTCAAACTTGGTATTTTGAACTTCTCTCATGTGTAGAAACTCAAAAATGTTCATCTTATTAGCATAAGTTGAAACAGTCCCGAAATAATTGAGTGGCGGTGCTAACCAAAAGCACCCCCAAGTTGACGTGAATGGAGTTGCGATTTTCGCCCTACGTGAGATTTAGTGTTCAAACTTGGTATTTTTGAACTCCTCTCATGTGTAGAAACTTAAAAATGTTCATCTTATTTGCATAAGTTGAAACAGTCCCGAAATAATTGAGTGGCGGTGCTAACCAAAAACACCCCGAAATTGACGTGAATGGAGTTGCGATTTTTGCCCTACGTGAGATTTAGTGTTCAAACTTGGTATTTTTGAACTCCTCTCATGTGTAGAAACTAAATAATGTTCATCTTATTAGCATAAGTTGAAACAGTCCCGAAATAATTGAGTGGCGGTGCTAACCAAAAACACCCCCAAGTTGACGTGAATGGAGTTGCGATTTTCGCCCTACGTGGGATTTAGTGTTCAAACTTGGTAATTTTGAACTCCTCTCATGTGTAGAAACTTAAAAATGTTCATCTTATTAGCATAAGTTGAAACAGTCCCGAAATAATTGAGTGGCGGTGCTAACCAAAAACACCCCCAAGTTGACGTGAATGGAGTTGCGATTTTCCCCCTACGTGGGATTTAGTGTTCAAACTTGGTATTTTTGAACTCCTCTCATGTGTAGAAACTTAAAATGTTCATCTTATTAGCATAAGTTGAAACAGTCCCGAAATAATTGAGTGGCGGTGCTAACCAAAAACACCCCCAAATTGACGTGAATGGAGTTGCAATTTTTGCCCTACGAGAGATTTAGTGTTCAAACTTGGTATTTTTGAACTCCTCTCATGTGTAGAAACTCAAAAATGTTCATCTTATTAGCATAAGTTGAAACAGTCCCGAAATAATTGAGTGGCGGTGCTAACCAAAAACACCCCCAAGTTGACGTGAATGGAGTTGCGATTTTCGCCCTACGTGAGATTTAGTGTTCAAACTTGGTATTTTTGAACTCCTCTCATGTGTAGAAACTCGTAAATGTTCATCTTATTAGCATAAGTTGAAACAGTCCCGAAATAATTGAGTGGCGGTGCTAACCAAAAACACCCCCAAGTTGACGTGAATGGAGTTGCGATTTTCGCCCTACGTGGGATTTAGTGTTCAAACTTGGTATTTTTGAACTTCTCTCATGTGTAGAAACTCAAAAATGTTCATCTTATTAGCATAAGTTGAAACAGTCCCGAAATAATTGAGTGGCGGTGCTAACCAAAAACACCCCCAAATTGACGTGAATGGAGTTGCGATTTTTGCCCTACGTGAGATTTAGTGTTCAAACTTGGTATTTTTGAACTCCTCTCATGTGTATAAACTTAAAAATGTTCATCTTATTTGCATAAGTTGAAACAGTCCCGAAATAATTGAGTGGCCGTGCTAACCAAAAACACCCCCAAGTTGACGTGAATGGAGTTGCGATTTTCGCCCTACGTGAGATTTAGTATTCAAACTTGGTATTTTTGAACTCCTCTCATCTGTAGAAACTTAAAAATGTTCATCTTATTTGTATAAGTTGAAACAGTCCCGAAATAATTGAGTGGCGGTGCTAACCAAAAACACCCCCAAATACAAATTGACGTGAATGGAGTTGCAATTTTTGCCCTACGAGAGATTTAGTGTTCAAACTTGGTATTTTTGAACTCCTCTCATGTGTAGAAACTCAAAAATGTTCATCTTATTAGCATAAGTTGAAACAGTCCCGAAATAATTGAGTGGCGGTGCTAACCAAAAACACCCCCAAATTGACGTGAATGGAGTTGCGATTTTCGCCCTACGTGAGATTTAGTATTCAAACTGGTATTTTTGAACTCCTCTCATGTGTAGAAACTTAAAAATGTGCATCTTATTAGCATAAGTTGAAACAGTCCCGAAATAATTGAGTGGCGGTGCTAACCAAAAACACCCCCAAGTTGACGTGAATGGAGTTGCGATTTTCGCCCTACGTGAGATTTAGTGTTCAAACTTGGTATTTTTGAACTCCTCTCATGTGTAGAAACTCGTAAATGTTCATCTTATTAGCATAAGTTGAAACAGTCCCGAATAATTGAGTGGCGGTGCTAACCAAAAACACCCCCAAGTTGACGTGAATGGAGTTGCGATTTTCGCCCTACGTGGGATTTAGTGTTCAAACTTGGTATTTTTGAACTTCTCTCATGTGTAGAAACTCAAAAATGTTCATCTTATTAGCATAAGTTGAAACAGTCCCGAAATAATTGAGTGGCGGTGCTAACCAAAAACACCCCCAAATTGACGTGAATGGAGTTGCGATTTTTGCCCTACGTGAGATTTAGTGTTCAAACTTGGTATTTTTGAACTCCTCTCATGTGTATAAACTTAAAAATGTTCATCTTATTTGCATAAGTTGAAACAGTCCCGAAATAATTGAGTGGCCGTGCTAACCAAAAACACCCCCAAGTTGACGTGAATGGAGTTGCGATTTTCGCCCTACGTGAGATTTAGTATTCAAACTTGGTATTTTTGAACTCCTCTCATGTGTAGAAACTTAAAATGTTCATCTTATTTGTATAAGTTGAAACAGTCCCGAAATAATTGAGTGACCGTGCTAACCAAAAACACCCCCAAGTTGACGTGAATGGAGTGCGATTTTCGCCCTACGTGGGATTTAGTATTCAAACTTGGTATTTTTGAACTCATCTCATGTGTAGAAACTTAAAAATGCTCATCTTATTTGTATAAGTTGAAACAGTCCCGAAATAATTGAGTGGCGGTGCTAACCAAAAACACCCCCAAGTTGACGTGAATGGAGTTGCGATTTTTGCCCTACGTGAGATTTAGTGTTCAAACTTGGTATTTTTGAACTCCTCTCATGTGTAGAAACTTAAAAATGTTCATCTTATTAGCATAAGTTGAAACAGTCCCGAAATAATTGAGTGGCGGTGCTAACCAAAAACACCCCAAAGTTGACGTGAATGGAGTTGCGATTTTCGCCCTACGTGGGATTTAGTATTCAAACTTGGTATTTTTGAACTCCTCTCATGTGTAGAAACTTAAAAATGTTCATCTTATTAGCATAAGTTGAAACAGTCCTGAAATAATTGAGTGGCGGTGCTAACCAAAAACACCCCCAAATTGACGTCAATGGAGTTGCGATTTTCGCCCTACGTGAGATTTAGTATTCAAACTTGGTATTTTTGAACTCCTCTCATGTGTATAAACTTAAAAATGTTCATCTTATTTGCATAAGTTGAAACAGTCCCGAAATAATTGAGTGGCCGTGCTAACCAAAAACACCCCCAAGTTGACGTGAATGAAGTTGCGATTTTCGCCCTACGAGAGATTTAGTATTCAAACTTGGTATTTTTGAACTCCTCTCATGTGTAGAAACTTAAAAATGTTCATCTTATTTGTATAAGTTGAAACAGTCCCGAAATAATTGAGTGGCCGTGCTAACCAAAAACACCCCCAAGCCAAGTTGACGTGAATGGAGTTGCGATTTTCGCCCTACGTGGGATTTAGTATTCAAACTTGGTATTTTTGAACTCCTCTCATGTGTAGAAACTTAAAAATGTTCATCTTATTAGCATAAGTTGAAACAGTCCCGAAATAATTGAGTGGCGGTGCTAACCAAAAACACCCCCAAGTTGACGTGAATGGAGTTGCGATTTTCGCCCTACGTGGGATTTAGTATTCAAACTTGGTATTTTTGAACTCCTCTCATGTGTAGAAACTTAAAAATGTTCATCTTATTAGCATAAGTTGAAACAGTCCTGAAATAATTGAGTGGCGGTGCTAACCAAAAACACCCCCAAATTGACGTCAATGGAGTTGCGATTTTCGCCCTACGTGAGATTTAGTATTCAAACTTGGTATTTTTGAACTCCTCTCATGTGTATAAACTTAAAAATGTTCATCTTATTTGCATAAGTTGAAACAGTCCCGAAATAATTGAGTGGCCGTGCTAACCAAAAACACCCCCAAGTTGACGTGAATGAAGTTGCGATTTTCGCCCTACGAGAGATTTAGTATTCAAACTTGGTATTTTTGAACTCCTCTCATGTGTAGAAACTTAAAAATGTGCATCTTATTAGCATAAGTTGAAACAGTCCGGAAATAATTGAGTGGCGGTGCTAACCAAAAACACCCCCAAGTTGACGTGAATGGAGTTGCGATTTTCGCCCTACGTGAGATTTAGTGTTCAAACTTGGTATTTTTGAACTCCTCTCATGTGTAGAAACTCGTAAATGTTCATCTTATTAGCATAAGTTGAAACAGTCCCGAAATAATTGAGTGGCGGTGCTAACCAAAAACACCCCCAAGTTGACGTGAATGGAGTTGCGATTTTCGCCCTACGTGGGATTTAGTGTTCAAACTTGGTATTTTTGAACTTCTCTCATGTGTAGAAACTCAAAAATGTTCATCTTATTAGCATAAGTTGAAACAGTCCCGAAATAATTGAGTGGCGGTGCTAACCAAAAACACCCCCAAATTGACGTGAATGGAGTTGCGATTTTTGCCCTACGTGAGATTTAGTGTTCAAACTTGGTATTTTTGAACTCCTCTCATGTGTATAAACTTAAAAATGTTCATCTTATTTGCATAAGTTGAAACAGTCCCGAAATAATTGAGTGGCCGTGCTAACCAAAAACACCCCCAAGTTGACGTGAATGGAGTTGCGATTTTCGCCCTACGTGAGATTTAGTATTCAAACTTGGTATTTTTGAACTCCTCTCATGTGTAGAAACTTAAAAATGTTCATCTTATTTGTATAAGTTGAAACAGTCCCGAAATAATTGAGTGACCGTGCTAACCAAAAACACCCCCAAGTTGACGTGAATGGAGTTGCGATTTTCGCCCTACGTGGGATTTAGTATTCAAACTTGGTATTTTTGAACTCCTCTCATGTGTAGAAACTTAAAAATGCTCATCTTATTTGTATAAGTTGAAACAGTCCCGAAATAATTGAGTGGCGGTGCTAACCAAAAACACCCCCAAGTTGACGTGAATGGAGTTGCGATTTTTGCCCTACGTGAGATTTAGTGTTCAAACTTGGTATTTTTGAACTCCTCTCATGTGTAGAAACTTAAAAATGTTCATCTTATTAGCATAAGTTGAAACAGTCCCGAAATAATTGAGTGGCGGTGCTAACCAAAAACACCCCCAAGTTGACGTGAATGGAGTTGCGATTTTCGCCCTACGTGAGATTTAGTATTCAAACTTGGTATTTTTGAACTCCTCTCATGTGTAGAAACTTAAAAATGTTCATCTTATTTGTATAAGTTGAAACAGTCCCGAAATAATTGAGTGACCGTGCTAACCAAAAACACCCCCAAGTTGACGTGAATGGAGTTGCGATTTTCGCCCTACGTGGGATTTAGTATTCAAACTTGGTATTTTTGAACTCCTCTCATGTGTAGAAACTTAAAAATGCTCATCTTATTTGTATAAGTTGAAACAGTCCCGAAATAATTGAGTGGCGGTGCTAACCAAAAACACCCCCAAGTTGACGTGAATGGAGTTGCGATTTTTGCCCTACGTGAGATTTAGTGTTCAAACTTGGTATTTTTGAACTCCTCTCATGTGTAGAAACTTAAAAATGTTCATCTTATTAGCATAAGTTGAAACAGTCCCGAAATAATTGAGTGGCGGTGCTAACCAAAAACACCCCCAAGTTGACGTGAATGGAGTTGCGATTTTCGCCCTACGTGGGATTTAGTATTCAAACTTGGTATTTTTGAACTCCTCTCATGTGTAGAAACTTAAAAATGTTCATCTTATTAGCATAAGTTGAAACAGTCCTGAAATAATTGAGTGGCGGTGCTAACCAAAAACACCCCCAAATTGACGTCAATGGAGTTGCGATTTTCGCCCTACGTGAGATTTAGTATTCAAACTTGGTATTTTTGAACTCCTCTCATGTGTATAAACTTAAAAATGTTCATCTTATTTGCATAAGTTGAAACAGTCCCGAAATAATTGAGTGGCCGTGCTAACCAAAAACACCCCCAAGTTGACGTGAATGAAGTTGCGATTTTCGCCCTACGTGAGATTTAGTATTCAAACTTGGTATTTTTGAACTCCTCTCATGTGTAGAAACTTAAAAATGTTCATCTTATTTGTATAAGTTGAAACAGTCCCGAAATAATTGAGTGACCGTGCTAACCAAAAACACCCCCAAGTTGACGTGAATGGAGTTGCGATTTTCGCCCTACGTGGGATTTAGTATTCAAACTTGGTATTTTTGAACTCCTCTCATGTGTAGAAACTTAAAAATGCTCATCTTATTAGCATAAGTTGAAACAGTCCCGAAATAATTGAGTGGCGGTGCTAACCAAAAACACCCCCAAGTTGACGTGAATGGAGTTGCGATTTTCGCCCTACGTGGGATTTAGTATTCAAACTTGGTATTTTTGAACTCCTCTCATGTGTAGAAACTTAAAAATGTTCATCTTATTAGCATAAGTTGAAACAGTCCTGAAATAATTGAGTGGCGGTGCTAACCAAAAACACCCCCAAATTGACGTCAATGGAGTTGCGATTTTCGCCCTACGTGAGATTTAGTATTCAAACTTGGTATTTTTGAACTCCTCTCATGTGTATAAACTTAAAAATGTTCATCTTATTTGCATAAGTTGAAACAGTCCCGAAATAATTGAGTGGCCGTGCTAACCAAAAACACCCCCAAGTTGACGTGAATGAAGTTGCGATTTTCGCCCTACGAGAGATTTAGTATTCAAACTTGGTATTTTTGAACTCCTCTCATGTGTAGAAACTTAAAAATGTTCATCTTATTTGTATAAGTTGAAACAGTCCCGAAATAATTGAGTGGCCGTGCTAACCAAAAACACCCCCAAGCCAAGTTGACGTGAATGGAGTTGCGATTTTCGCCCTACGTGGGATTTAGTATTCAAACTTGGTATTTTTGAACTCCTCTCATGTGTAGAAACTTGAAAATGTTCATCTTATTTGCATAAGTTGAAACAGTCCCGAAATAATTGAGTGGCGGTGCTAACCAAAAACACCCCCAAGTTGACGTGAATGGAGTTGCGATTTTCGCCCTACGTGAGATTTAGTATTCAAACTTGGTATTTTTGAACTCCTCTCATGTCTAGAAACTTAAAAATGTTCATCTTATTTGTATAAGTTGAAACAGTCCCGAAATAATTGAGTGGCCGTGCTAACCAAAAACACCCCCAAGTTGACGTGAATGGAGTTGCGATTTTCGCCCTACGTGGGATTTAGTGTTCAAACTTGGTATTTTTGAACTTCTCTCATGTGTAGAAACTCAAAAATGTTCATCTTATTAGCATAAGTTGAAACAGTCCCGAAATAATTGAGTGGCGGTGCTAACCAAAAACACCCCCAAATTGACGTGAATGGAGTTGCGATTTTTGCCCTACGTGAGATTTAGTGTTCAAACTTGGTATTTTTGAACTCCTCTCATGTGTATAAACTTAAAAATGTTCATCTTATTTGCATAAGTTGAAACAGTCCCGAAATAATTGAGTGGCCGTGCTAACCAAAAACACCCCCAAGTTGACGTGAATGGAGTTGCGATTTTCGCCCTACGTGAGATTTAGTATTCAAACTTGGTATTTTTGAACTCCTCTCATGTGTAGAAACTTTAAAATGTTCATCTTATTTGTATAAGTTGAAACAGTCCCGAAATAATTGAGTGGCCGTGCTAACCAAAAACACCCCCAAGTTGACGTGAATGGAGTTGCGATTTTCGCCCTACGTGGGATTTAGTATTCAAACTTGGTATTTTTGAACTCGTCTCATGTGTAGAAACTTAAAAATGTTCATCTTATTTGTATAAGTTGAAACAGTCCCGAAATAATTGAGTGGCGGTGCTAACCAAAAACACCCCCAAGTTGACGTGAATGGAGTTGCGATTTTCGCCCTACGTGAGATTTAGTATTCAAACTTGGTATTTTTGAACTCCTCTCATGTGTAGAAACTTAAAAATGTTCATCTTATTTGTATAAGTTGAAACAGTCCCGAAATAATTGAGTGGCCGTGCTAACCAAAAACACCCCCAAGTTGACGTGAATGGAGTTGCGATTTTCGCCCTACGTGGGATTTAGTATTCAAACTTGGTATTTTTGAACTCCTCTCATGTGTAGAAACTTAAAAATGTTCATCTTATTTGTATAAGTTGAAACAGTCCCGAAATAATTGAGTGGCGGTGCTAACCAAAAACACCCCCAAATTGACGTGAATGGAGTTGCGATTTTTGCCCTACGTGAGATTTAGTGTTCAAACTTGGTATTTTTGAACTCCTCTCATGTGTAGAAACTTAAAAATGTTCATCTTATTTGCATAAGTTGAAACAGTCCCGAAATAATTGAGTGGCGGTGCTAACCAAAAACACCCCCAAGTCCAAGTTGACGTGAATGGAGTTGCGATTTTCGCCCTACGTGAGATTTAGTGTTCAAACTTGGTATTTTTGAACTCCTCTCATGTGTAGAAACTTAAAAATGTTCATCTTATTTGCATAAGTTGAAACAGTCCCGAAATAATTGAGTGGCGGTGCTAACCAAAAACACCCCCAAGTTGACGTGAATGGAGTTGCGATTTTCCCCCTACGTGGGATTTAGTGTTCAAACTTGGTATTTTTGAACTCCTCTCATGCGTAGAAACTTAAAAATGTTCATCTTATTAGCATAAGTTGAAACAGTCCCGAAATAATTGAGTGGCGGTGCTAACCAAAAACACCCTAAAATCCAAATTGACGTCAATGGAGTTGCGATTTTCGCCCTACGTGAGATTTAGTATTCAAACTTGGTATTTTTGAACTCCTCTCATGTGTAGAAACTTAAAAATTTTCATCTTATTTGCATAAGTTGAAACAGTCCCGAAATAATTGAGTGGCCGTGCTAACCAAAAACACCCCCAAGTTGACGTGAATGGAGTTGCGATTTTCGCCCTACGTGAGATTTGGTATTCAAACTTGGTATTTTTGAACTCCTCTCATGTGTAGAAACTTAAAAAGGTTCATCTTATTTGTATAAGTTGAAACAGTCCCGAAATAATTGAGTGGCCGTGCTAACCAAAAACACCCCCAAGTTGACGTGAATGGAGTTGCGATTTTCGCCCTACGTGGGATTTAGTATTCAAACTTGGTATTTTTGAACTCCTCTCATGTGTAGAAACTTAAAAATGTTCATCTTATTTGCATAAGTTGAAACAGTCCCGAAATAATTGAGTGGCGGTGCTAACCAAA